>PVIU01014031.1:0-53524 GCA_004026605.1 Ondatra zibethicus | reverse complement strand
CTAAGAGTCTGACTCTGGCAAAGCCACTGATAGCAGCAGGAGCAAGACTCTGCTGTGCTTTCCTCCACCCCTCCTCCCCTTTGGTGCTTCCCATCCTCGTGCCTCGGGTAATGCTTATGTTTTTATCTCTTCTGCTTATACTTTGCCTAGATTTCCAAACATTCTTGCCCTCTGCTGGGAAATTGGGTTAAAGGAGCATGGAATGTTGCCTGCACGGCCCTGTGTATACCCTACCGCTCCATGCAACAGTTTTTTTTTTCTTGCAGAATGTTCAGGAAATTTATTGGATATTATAGTTATTCACGAGCATTGAAAGCATTGTCCACCCATATTCCTCGATCTGCACTGCATAGATGTTTGACAGCCCATGAAGATTTCAGTCATATACCAGCTTGTAATTCTGTACAATTACATCTAATGGCGTTAAAAACCGAGCTCATATAATGTCATAGCCTTTAGGAGGCATCAGCTATGTATTTTCTGAGATTCATGAGGGAGATACATATGAAGAAACGATGTCAGAAGAATAGAAGTTTGCCCTATATTGTGTACAAGGCTTGCCTAGACATATCTGCATCTCTTTGGATGGGAATGGTGTTAAGCACATGGGAGAAAAGAACAAACAAACACAAAACCAAATCATGCTACCTTTTATTTAAACCCTTACATCAATTCAGTGGCTTTAAATAAAATTCTATGTTCCATTAAGGCATGAGCATATCTTTTATATGAACACACTCAGAGAAACTAAATTTAATATCAGGGACATATTTTCTACATATTTTGTGGGTGTTGCCTAATAATTTGCATTGTGCCTAGTGCTAATAATTTTATTCTTGGGATTTTATTTCTTTTGACATACTTTGTAATTAAAAAGTTATCCAAAGAAGTCATTTAAGTTATTATTAATATTCCATATTGCATTTGGCTGAGAATTCATCAATTCTCTTTTGTTTCTGAAATTATATCCAGTTGTATAATACAAGTTCATTCATGAGAGAGAATGAAGGAATATACTCCATATATAGTCCTTCAATAATTATTTTCCAAACAAATACTATTTTAGGCCATGGAAATATAAGACATATAATGGTTGCATAGAATAATGAATGTGAGTCATAAATACATATAACTCTCTATGTAGATATCACATATCATCCTGTGGGAGTACAAGGAGTTGTGAGGAAAGGACACAGCACCAACTTTCAAAGCATAGTCATCTACATACCTGGCAGAGCGGCATGTAGAATCTCCTAGGGATATTTGAAAAAGAAGGTCTTTCTGAGGCTTGAAAACAAGCAAGGTCCTATCTTTGAAGACAAAGTTGAAAGCATTCCAGGAGAAGAAACGTCTGAAGAGCTTGAAACGGACACAGAGATCAATAAGAGGAACAGTGTGAGACGATGTTACACAGGAAGTCTAGGTCTGGACTACATGGGGCACAAAGCAAGCAGCTTGCTTTCATTCTAATATTCAAAGCCATTGAATTTGCTCAAGAAAAGGTGTCGGCTCTGCTTGGTTTTGTGGGAAGTAGGCTGACGCTAGGTAAATGCTTGTGTGAAAGCAGTACTGTTGTCAGTAGCTACACATCCTCCTGTGAGTGGCAGATGGCAAAATGGACCCAGTCCTTACGCCCTTTGAACAGTCTCTGCCACATGAAGTCTGCTTGAATCCTTGAATCTAGAACTTGAATGGAGACCTTCTCTGGAGTGACAAGCCGAGATGTAAAAACAGAACTAGCTTGTTAGAAAAATGGTCATTCTCTTTTTGACAATCTTTCCATCCTATGAACAAATCCAGACTAGCATCCTGAAAGGCGAGTACCACCACATGGATGTATCTATGATGGCTGAGTTGCCACAGTCACCATCACAGGTGAAGCCTCAGTTTGGTGAGATCACACTACCATTTTCACTTTAACCAGCTCATATCAGAACCCCTCATGCCATCTCTATGGTTGTAGAAAGCAGCAAATGAAATGGTGTTCCAAGCTGCTGATACTGGGGGCATTTCATAATGCAACAAGAGCCAACCAATAATCAGCAGTTAGTATCAGGAGTAGTGATAGTATGTAGTGACAATGATACATAGTTTTATAATACTCTTGATTAAAACTTGTACAAGTTAGCAATAGCTTAGAAACAGAGTAAGAAAAATTGCTAAATATATCATTTGCAGTATCATTTATTAAGATGAATCATGTGTAGGGATTTACCCACAATGCCAACAATAAGAATTGGCCCAAATTTTTATGACGCTTACTCCTTCCAATTATTATGGATCCATAGGAAAATGTCTCTTAGAAAATCCCAGGGATATAAAGTTAAGAGATACATGCATGCTCCAAATAGTTTAAAAATAAAGATAGGTTAAAAACGTCTTTGTTTTCCTTTTTAATTAGAAGCATCAATACTACCTTGGTGTTTACTTTTTTATTTGCTGTATGTAAAATATCTCTATGAATATACAGAAGCATGCAGACATCAAGAGTGATTATATATATGTATATCACATATATTATATAATATGTTTATGTGTGTCTGTATACTGCTAGCTTTGTCTCTCATTTATCTAAAAGCTGCATCAGTTAGAAGACTGCGTAAGTTTTCGTCCTCAAGCCTCAGTTCCAAATGAAAAATATGTCTTCTTGAGGAACTAACTACCTGATTCTTCTCAGTGGTACAAGATGAGTCCAAGACAGCTTTTCTATCCCAAGGGCAAGGAAGCTATTCAAACCTTTCAGGCTCATGAGAAAGATATGTTCAGGGACTCACCCTGGCCACACTGAGGCCAAGTTGAATATCAATATAATCATTATTTAAATGCATTGAAGCACATCAAATATGAAAAGACACACCCATGAATTTATAGTGACACTAGAAAGAAAATAAAAGCTTGGTGCTCTCTGTAGGACAGCGTTGCTAACGTGACTTTTAATGCAGAGGCATCAGCCTGAGATAGCTGAAGAGTCAAGAATCCTCTACAGCAACCAGAAGCAGAATAGAAACAGTACCCTGAGACTGAACCATAACCACCTGGAAACAGCCAACTCGTCTCTGAGGGAGGACCTCCACTGTTCACCCTCAACAAAGGCAGACGCTCGCCGATCACCTATCTAATGCTTTCCTTTTCAGGTTTGTATACATGCCAAGAAAGCCCTCTTCCACCTGGCCACACTCCGGCCAAATCTTTCCTTTGTTTGGCTTGTGATTCTCAGAAGGTCAGCTCCTCTTCTGGTCGAAGAAAAGTTCTTTGACCTCTCCTCTCTGACTCCTTCAGTGCTCAAGTACACTGTAATTTACCTTGTCTGAAGTTTTTCTGTTAATAGTAGCTTTGAGTTGGCCTTTTCTCAAAACTGAGTGAGGAAAAGAATGCTTTTTTTTCAACCGTTCTTGTGTGTCTAGATAAGAAATGAAATAGTTAATGAGAGAAATTTCTTTTTTATGGGAACAAATGCATCAAGAGGAACGAGAATGCAATTTGTCTGCTGCTAACCAAACAGTGGAAGCAGGCGATGGTCGTCAGTGGCTTCTAAAACTACCACGTGAGAATCAAAAAATAACCTTTCAAAGGCTCGTGACTCTTGGGCAGACTTTTTGTTTGTTTGTTTGTTTGTTTGTAGTAATAATCTTAGTAACAATACAGAAACTAGAGATTAATATTTGATGATGTAACAGCCCCAAATAGTGCTTTTAAAGAGTACTCTTGCTATCAATTGTAAAGCTCTATATAAATATGCCTCTAAATTTGTTGACCAATTATATAAAGATTCTAAATGACACCTTGAAGATGAAAAATCCAAATAAAAAATAATAAGCTAGTAATTCTTGTAGTACTTGATTAGATGGAGAAGCCTGTAGATTAGTAGAACACGTCTCTGGTCATCTTCTAAATAGTCTCTATGAAGGGCTCTCTAGAGAAAAGGAAATGACAGAATGGATGGACATCACAAAGAGGATTTATTGTATTTATCACATTGGCTTACATGATACTGTCTGGGTAGTTTAACAATAGCTATCTTTATACTGGAGAGAGAGGTCAAGAACCTGGTTGCTCCTCAGTCCTTGAGGCTGGGTGTTTTACCATCCCATCCTGGCACTGAACGCTGGGGATTCCTAGGTCACTGATTTTTAGTCCACAGTGGAAGCCGGAAGAAGTTTGGCTCTGATATCAGCTGAGAGAAATGCAGCAGCAGTAACAATAGCAACAGGTCGTAAACTTGCCCATCAGTGTGGCATCAAGAAGGTAGGAAACAAAGCTCCTGTTCTTGGGCCCCTTTTTATCTGTGTTTCCATTAGAAGATATTGCTGACATTTAGGGTGTATAGTCCTACTTCAAATAACCTGGTCAAGGAAACCTCTCAGGGGTGTGCCCAGTGACTTGCCTTTCTTTGATTCCAAACTGGGTCAAGTTGATAATGGTCATGCCCACCTGAATGTGGGTGGTGCTATCACACAGGGTGGAATATAAGGGAGAAAAGGAGAAAGGCATTCCACCCAGGGATTCTCTTTTCCACATCCTGGCAGACACAATTCTACCTGCTCTGTCCCAACCCTCACTGCCTGCCACATTGTACTGAGACCCTAAAATACTTAATTGAAACACCCCCCAAGCTCCTCTCAGCTCTGTGTCACAACAATGAAAAGACCGAAGAACTCCACAATGGTCCGTTATTTTCAGCAACTAGAATTGAAGAGGAGGAAACATCTTGTAAGGGAGGGTTAAGAAGTATATGGACTAAATATGATTTGATTCAACAAGCCAATTATAAGATATACCTGAGACAGAGCTAACACTAAATTAAAGCTAAACATTAAACATTAAGTGACATGTAAGGATCATGCTAATTTCACCAGTGTGGTAATGATTTTATGGCTACACTTTCCTACTCCACCCTTGCAGGAGCACTCCAACTGTTCTGACAGCTCAGCCTTGGTCACTGTTTACAACGGGCAGTGTGGTTTCATTCCCTGTGTATGTCTTCCTAAGCATTCACAAGTCAAAGGTTCTTGCATATTTCAGTAAAGATGAGGGCTATTTTTGGTGTCAGCTTCAAAGCCTCAGAGTCTGTCATTGCCACTGTGACATGCATATCGAATTAATCTACATCAAGCAGAAATGAACAGACTGATCCTTGGATCTGAGGCCTGTAGTTTGAACTCCAAATTGTTGTGCCTGATTTGGTAGGTATTTTTAATTTCACACACACACGCACGCACACACGCACACATGCACATGTACACACGCACATACTATTGATTACTGAAAATATCTAAAGAAAATACACTATGTTATGTGGTCATAGTTCAAAGAATTCTTTGGAATAGCCTACTGCTATCTTAACATTTGTGATGCATGGAATTTAATGCCCTGAGAAGCCTAAATTATCAGCATCTGCATAATTCTCTTAGTTTGTACTTATTTTTGAGAAAGTGTCTCACTATGTATGCCTGCTGGCCTAAAACTCATTATGTAGACCAGGTTGACCTTGAACTCACAGAGTACCTGCCTCTGCTTTCTACATGCTGCAATTAATAGTGTACAAGACTCAACAAAGAAACAAACAAAAGCACTGTAGGGCCAGTGAAATGGTTCAGTGTTTAAAGGCAGTTGCTGCCAAGCCTGATAACTGAGTTCAGTACCTGAGACTGACATGGTAGGAGAGAATCACCTTTTACAATTTGATGTCAGACCCATAGGTGTGCACATGCATGCATATATGCATACAAAGTAATATACACATGCAAAATTAAAAAGCAATGGAAATGAGTAACAAACTTTAAGTACATCTCCATCTTCTTGCAGTGAATTTATTTATAAAAGCATCTATTAGAAAAAAAAGTCCTGTAAACACAACATTTAAGTAACATTATACAGGCTGAGCAGGTTGCTTTTTATTCAGTAGTGTGTGTGTGTGTGTGTGTGTGTGTGTGTGTGTGTGTGTGTACCAGCAATTAAACACATAGAGGCCATGAATTTTAAAGAGAGAAAGGTTGGAGGACATGAGAGTAGTTTGGAAAGTCCTATTTATTTATTTATTTATTTATTTATTTATTTATTACATTTTTATTGATCTTATTGAGCTATACATTTTTTTCTGCTCCCCACCCTTTCACTTCCTTCCCCTTTAACCCTCTCCTATGGTCCCCATGCTCCCAATTTACTTAGAAGATCTTGTCTTTTTCTAGGGGAAGTCCTTCTGTATATGTGTTGCTTTTATTGGTTAATGAATAAAGAATCTGCTTTGGCCTGTGATAGGACAGAATAGAGCTAGGTGGAGAAAACTAAACTGAATTCTGGAAGGAAGTAGGTAGAGTCAGGGAGATGCCATGGAACCACCAGAGGAGAAAGATGCAAGCCACCAGCAGGAACCTTGCCGGTAAACCACAGTCATGTGGTGATACATAGATTAATAGAAATGGGTTAAATTACAATGTAAGAGCTAGCTAATAAGAAGCTAGAGCTAATAGGCCAAGCAGTAATTTAATTTTTTTTTAAAAAAAAAACTATGGTTTTGAAATGCCAGCTTCCTAGGCCATGCTGCTAGCACGAACTCTGACTCTTTTGGGAGGTTCAGCTATGGAGAATTTAAATGGGGTCTGTGAGCAGAGTGCTACAACTTGATTAATGGCAACATAGACCCACTGTGTGCCTAAAAATGTACATGGCTCTCAGAGGCAGCAAAAACATACCTCCAACATGTAGGACTGGGCAGAGCAAACAGGCAGGGTTGTTTGCGCCCTAACCATGCCTGCTTAGCATTAAAAAAAGGGGGCACTTCTGGTCAGAAAGTAATTACAGATACACAATAATGACAGATTTGGAGAAAAAGACCTCTAAATGGGTCACAGTGTTGGATAAGTGTACATAGGCTTGGGAGAGAGAAGAAAAAGAGTATAGAGAATTATAAAAAGAAGCAAGGGATTTTTAAAAATTAAAACAAAGTCTTTATTGAGGCAGAGTACAGACAGACATAGATTAAAGGAGTAAAGATAAATATTAAAAGGTAATAGAGTAAAAAAAAATATCAGGCCACGTAAAGATGGAAAATACACAGAGAGTCTGGATTATGTATATGATTGTGTTTTCTTTAAATTTTTGACTGTGATGGAGCTAAGTATAGAGAGACATTTCATTGTATGGGCTGCTAAACTAAACCAAAATATATCTGATAAAGGTATCATGACTTCATAATTTGTGTCTAAGGATTTGTTGCTTTGGAAAAGAGGTTCTGCTTTTGTTTCTACAGAAGATGAGAACCTGTGGATTAATTACAGACTAATGTGGTAATGAAAGGTCACCGTGAACACCCCTAAAAATACTTTGCCTAACAGAAAGCAGGAAGCAGTTTGGAGAGAACTACACCCAAATTCCCAAATATTGTTTATAAATGTTTGTTTACATTTCAAGGGGGATATGCTATAGAGATTTGCATTGGTATGGATCTTGGTATACTGATATAAATTTTAGGTCAATCTTATTATATGCATATTTCTGCTCTTGATTAAGGTACTGTGATTGTGCAGTCAATTTAAAAATGTAATGTATAATTAAGAAATATAGGTTAATAGATAATCATCTATAATAGTGAAGCTTGTAGTCATATTAGTTAGGTTTTCGAGATATATAGAGATATATTTCAGTTAGATAGGTATACTTCAAACCTTTTAAAGACTAAAGAATATGGCATTTAAAATGTTTTAAGAACTTAGGACTTTTTATAACAAACATATGCTCCTGGCAGCACCAATCTACTCCAAGAGGAGAATGGGCATTGAAGAGGCTCCTTGTGTAATTTGCTAGCCATTTGGGCAAGAAACTGCTCTTGCCTGGACTGCTTGAAGGTATACTGTAAAAACTGCAGGACCCAGACATGCAGAGAAATGACTGCTGAACATGGCTAAAGGTGAAACAATCCTCTGAGGTTCCTGCTTCATGAAAGTCTGTCAGACATTCTGCAAAATACAGAAGAAAGCGACTGACAAACTGCCAATATAGGCAGAACTGTCTTTGAAATTTCCTGCTTTGTGAAAAAGTCTGCTGGATACTATGGGCCTATAGGCTGAAGGTGGATGCTCCAAAGATATGGAGGAACTTTGGCTGGCTGTCCAGGCAGAGAGATGTCTCTGTCAATTCTGGAGTTTTGGAAGTTGCTTACAAAGCATTTTCTATTAACTTAGGTAATATTATATCCTTCTGGAGTCTTTGATGGAGTTGAAGAATAGATAGTTATAGTTTTCCTTAGTTGTAATAAATAAATGGGAAGAAGGGAGAGAGAGCCACCTTGGAGTAACCAGAGTCAGACATGCTGAATCTTTCCCAGTAAGCCACAACCTTGTGGTGTTACACAGATTGGTAGGAATGGGTTAGATCAGATGTGAGAGTTGGCTAAAAAGAGGCTAGATATATTGGGCAGGCAGTAATTTAATCAATACAATTTCTGTGTGGTTATTTTGGGGGTTAAGCTAGCTGGGTGCTGAAAAGTAGGCCCGCTCACCTCATTACAACAGAATGGCCCCATGAATGGTGTAGGAGGTCCTTCTGTATTTGTGTTGCTTTCATTGGTTAAATAAAGAAACTGTCTTGGTCTTTTGATAGGGCAAAATTTAGATAGGCAGGGAAAAGAGAACTGAATGCTGGGAGAAAGAAGGCAAGTAGAGAGAGCCGCCATAGAGTTGCCAGAGTCAGACATGCTGAATCTTTCCCAGTAAGCCATGACCTCGTGGTAAACACAGATTAATAGAAATGGGTTAGATCAAGATGTGAGAGTTGGCCAAAAAGAGGCTAGATATAATAGGCCAGGTAGTAATTTAATTAATACAATTTCTGTGTGGTTATTTCAGGTGTAAGCTAGCCAGGCAGGACAGACCAAAGGGACACAGCTCACTCCTCTCTTACTACAATAAATGTTGTAACTGTAAGTCTTGCTTGATACCTGTTTTGTTATATGTAATTTTACTATGTTAAAGTTAAAACCTTCTTTTTTATTTAAACAGAAAAGAGGAAATGGTGTGGGAAGTCCTTCTGTATATGTGTTGCTTTTATTGGTTAATGAATAAAGAATCTGCTTTGCCTTTGATAGGGTAGAATAGAGCTAGGTGGGGAAAACTAAACTGAATGCTGGGAGAGAGTAGACAGAGTCAGGGAGATGCCAGGTAGCTGCTAGAGAGGAAAGATGTGAATTGTCAGCTGGAACCTTGCCAGTAGGCCATGAGCCTCCTGGTAAAATATAAAATAATGTAAATGAGTTAATTCTAGATATAAGAGCTAGCTAGCAATATACTTAAGCTATAGGTCAAATAATATTGCAAATGATATAATTTTTGTTTAATTATTTTGTGGTCTGGGCAGCCAGGAACAAAGAAACAGCCTTCTACAACATGAGAGGGTTTGGAGCAGGGAAAGGAATAGGGGAGATGATCTAATTATAATATAAAAATATTTTAAAAACATACTAAGTTGTGATCTGGAAAGTGCCTCATTGGATGCAGAAAAGGGAAAGAGCTGGATTCCAGTGTGAGTGTCCAACTTTGTCAGAGTGTCTGACAACTGGGAGAAATGAGTACACAGCCACAGTAGGCACTGGAGGAATTCAGTTCCCATTTTATTGTCTGTGATTTTCAAAAAACTATACATAGGGTCTGGCTTAGAGACATTTAATACCAGATCATCAAAATATAAAAGAAGAAAGAGGAAGCAGAAATTATTAGAATTTGCATCTGAGTGACTTGGCAGTGATACAGATAGATTTTGAAAGCATCCCCCAAAGGTTAGCAGGTAGGGGCTGCAATTCCTCATCTGGCCGTGTTGGGGACAGCAGGAAGGAATTTGGGTTATGTGTGGCACTCTCATGAATAGGTTAAGGCCACTCTGGGGAAATGTATTCACTCCCCTTTTGTACCTCTCCCTCCTCCTTTTAGAATATATTTATATATATATATATATATATATATATATATATTTATTTATTTATTTATTTTTAGACTATATTATAAAGCAAAGATTTTCATGTGGGGCTTTCATAAATATTTTATTTGTGTTGGTTCATCACTTTGGCCTCCCCTCGTATTTGTGTTCACTTCCCTCGTGTACCCCTTCACCCCCATTATTCTGTACCCCACTTCCTTAAAGCATTTTGTTTTCTCAGTCCCATAGTTCCCTCTCCAGGTTCCTGGCCATTACCCATCTTTTCTCCCACCTCAATGCACATATGTCATGGTTAGGGGTTAAGATCTCCCTATGGGAGTGTACAGTTTCAGCTTGCATGCATCTAGCATCAAGTCAATAGTTCTTTAACAGTGACTCAACAAGAGTCATTCTGACTGGCCGGGATTCCTTTCCCAGAGGATTGTGGAACAAGGAAGGTAGGGCATAAAGTCTGAGGTGTTCTCTCAAGGATGTATCCCAGTCATTGGAAAATCTGTAATCCCCTCTGACCCACATGTGTATGAGCTTTGTATAATCTAACATAGACCCAATATCTAAATCTAGAGATACCACAAAGATGTTTAATATCTTCCGCTGACATTTAGGCCAAACAATCATTATCTGATTCAGATTGGCATGTAAATGAAGAAAATACTTGCAGAGTAAATCAGTTGAAAATTGAGGCCCAGAAATGTTTTGCTCAGACAGCTCTCTTTCTCAGGGCAGCGTAAAGACAAGGCCGAGCTGAATTTGTACAGACCATTAATCAAAGTTGACTATGTGCACAAATGAACCATGGCAGAAGAACATAAGCCAGAGCCACTCAGGAAATCAGAAAGCTGCGAGTATTGAAATGAAATGGCGGAGATTTCAGGCAACAGAGGGGAGTACTCTGGCCTGGAGGAAGAGTCAGAGAGAGGGATAACACAGAAGGCTGCCATGCTTGGTGCCCAGCTGCTTTCCTGACCTTACAAGGAAAGGTTGAATTCTTGTGCTATCATTTTTTTTTATTTAGTCCTTTTGACTTCAAGTCAATAGGAGTAGATTTTTGTACTTCTTAAGCAAATGGGTGGTTTTTTTGTTTTTAAAACGTTTTATCATTTAATTTTAATATATTTTTAGTTAGAATTACTTCACTTTTTATCTTACCTTATCTCTCTCCAGGCCCTCCCAGGTACCTTCCCTTTAACCCTTCTTTGACTCTCACTCTTAAATTTCTCAAATTAATGGCTTCATTTTCTTTGACTGTTACTGTGTGTGTGTGTTTATGTGTGTGTGTATGTGTGAGTCTGTCTTTGTTGTTTGTGTATATATCGTTTTAGGCCTGACCATTTTGTATTAGACAACCAATGAGAATGTACTTCTCCCCTAGCAGTAATGAGTTGCCTGTTATTCACAGGTGGTATCCTGTGAAATTTTTTCCTTTCCATGTTTACATGTTTATTGTCATTGACATCGCTCTAGTCTTGTTCATGCAACCGTTCCAGGAGAGTGTTTCACAGCAGATTTCCTCATATACCAGGTCTTACAATCTTTCTGTTAATTCTTTGAGGCTGTTTCCTGAGACTTAGATGCTATAGCTGTGATATACATGTGAATTCTGGTGTTGGGCTTTTCATGACCCACTGTTTCTGCATTGTGCCCAGTTGTTGTTTTTTTTTTTTGTGTGTGTGTGTGTGTGTGTGTTGGTTTCCATTTTCTGCAAAAGGAAGCCTTTTGGGTAAAGGATTGTATGTTTACCATACTGGTAAACCTTAATGAAAAGATTTCATTGGAGCATCATTAATAGAGTTGTCCCACTTCTACATCCCTGGATCCACGACTGTCTTTCCAAGACCTTCCCCTTCCCTTTATTCAGGAGCTCCAGTAGTGTGCTTTCCATTGTTACAGTTTCTCTGCTTGGGATTTTGTTGTCATTTGGTGGTGAGAGTGGTAGTGGTGTGTGCCCCTGGATGTGTGTAACACATTGTCTCATGATTGTTAAGCAAGTGTCTCATCACTAAGCTGTAACCTGAGCCCCATTAATGACTCTGTTTCATTGAGTCTTAAAGTCTTTCTGTCAATCGACTGTGGCATAAATCAATATAGCCACTGTAGAGGAGAGCTGGGACAAGAGCAAATTCATGTTTAAGGCTTTCCCAGCTTCCAGTGACATGACGTGTTTGTAGCTGTAGGGAAATTGATCTTTCCAGAATTAATGACCAAACTGCACACATCCCTGTTAGTCCTCACCTTGTCAGTGTCTCCTTCAGCAACCTGCTCTGCACACATAAGTCTTTGCTCCGGCAGACTGCATAGCTATGGATCTCAGCTCTTTCTAAATATCTTTTTGTCTCAACCTTTAGCTTTTCTTACAAGTCAATTGATTATGAAGCTATACATCCGTACTGTTCTAGCAATACAAAGGCAAGTGGGGGTGGTGAACAACTTCACAGCAGCCCCAGAGGCGGTGTGCTTCGATCTCCAGTCAGCTGCAGGCATCATGACATACTGACCGCTCAGAACCTTATACACTGCTCTTCCTCATAGGCTTATGTCTGAACAGGTCTTCTGCATGTGTCCCTCCAACCTTTTCATTAAAATAAGAAAACTCAGTTCTGGAGAGCCAGGACTGCTGATGGTAAAACCAGGACTGAAACATATGTCACCAGTGGTAGAATGCCTTGCTCCTTCCGGGAACCAATTTAGATTTCTTCCTTAGTTTATATTTTCACCTCAGCTACCCCAATGACACAACAATTAATGCTTTTGGAAAACCCTTCAGTAGCATTCTCTAAACTGAATATTAGCAATTTTGGGACCCAAAAATTCCACTCCTAGGTATTTGTTCAACAAAAATATCCAGGTGTATGTCTAAGAAGAGTATTTATAGTTGTTATAACATTAAAATGTTCCCTAAATAAAAATTCCTATCCATCAAAAGATCTTCATAGAATGGCTATAGAAGATAAATGGATCATGGCTTATTGATAAGATAGACACTATGTAGAGGAATGTCTAAGAAAGTTTACAAATGCATACAACAATATGAATGATAATTTATATTCAAGTAACTAATTAAGGGAGCATATACTTTATGGATTCACTTTTTAAAAGTTTGAAACCAGAAAATCCTTCCTTATGACTTTGCAGGATTAGAACAGACTTTGGGGAACAAGGGAGAGGCAGGACAAATGCTAATGTTTCCGCATATTTCCAAACATAATCTATTCATACACATACTCTTTGCAATTTTGTAATTCATAAAGTTCAAATCCCAGGCTTTTTAAATAGCTCACTTGACAGCAATATCTGACCTGAAGTGAACTCATCTGGTGACAAACCCTGACCTTCACTGACATGAAGTTATTTATAGACTTGTTTATTCCACTTGGGGTGAATATTCATATTTTCCTGTGGAAGGAATAATATGCTTGCATACGGAGGCTGCTGCAGAAACTGCCTAGATTGTTAAGTTGCAATCCGAAAATTATGTATTCCATGGTACGTCTGGTCCTAAGTGTTAAATACAAGGTCTTACATTTTGTGGTGAGTACAATAAAGGCTCCCCAAAGACACCCACCCCCTAAATCTCTGCGTACATCAAGTGGCATAACAAAGGGAATTTAGGCTGATGAGAGCCTATTCATGAGCTGACCTTGACATAAAAGTTTATTATTGATTATTATTATTGATTCTTACTTACCTGAATGGGCCCAACGTAATCCTAAGGAGCTTTATCAGTGGAAAAGGAATGTCCAAGAAAGATCCAGAGAAAGTGTCATATGAGAAAGTCTTAGTTAACACTGTTATCTTTACCGACAAAAAGAAAGGAGCCCCTGAAAGCTGATGAAGGAAAGACGTGTTATTTCCTGAAACTCAAATGAAATTTGCCCTTTCTGTACCTCAATATTAGCCCAGTACGATCCAGTTTTGTACGTTTGATGTCCATAACTGTATCATCATAATTTGTGTTGATTTAAGCCACTGCATCTGTAAAACAATTGTAATAGAAGTGATAAGAAACCATACATGTATATGTTGGTAAATATGTGAGTATTAGATATGTGTCTGTGTGTAAGTGTGTGCCTGCTTATGGGTGTTTGTATTTAATATCTGAATCATAGAAGGCACTGCAAGAAGTAGAATCTAAAGAAGAGCTTTTAATATATGAATGAGGGGATGACTTGAATGGAGCAAGTGTACATGTGTCAACTCCTGGTCTATGTGCTAATACACTATTGTCTCAGTTAGCTTAAAATGTCAAGTCAAACAACTCTCTTGGTTGCTTTTCTATTGATGTGTTAATATACCATGGACAAGGCAACTTCTAAATGGAAGTGTTTATTGGGGCTTACACTTCTAGACCACCACTGTCTGGGACACAGCATCAGGCAGACAGGCATGGCGCTGGAGCCATAGCTATAGGAGGCAGAGAGGGAGGGAGGCGGAGATAGCTAGGAATGATGTAGGCCTTTTAAAATATCTAAGTCTTCCCTTAGTGACATACCTCCTCCAACAAAGTCATACCTGCTCATCCTCCTCAAATAGTACCAGTTTGTGGGACCAAGTATTGGATATGAGAGAATACTGGAGCCATTCTCCTTCAGGTCACCACAGTAGCGGTCAGCATCTTTTCTAGCTGATAGATCTGCTGGTCTATTGTGATGGTCTAGCTTCAAATTTCATGTTAGCATATTATCTTATCAGTGTCCTTGCACAGGTGGGACTAGGAGCAAAAGGGCCATGTTATCTCAAGTCTGCTACTGTACTGACCAGCACAGATTACAGTTCAAAGTTGTGGGTCAGGAAAGTATGCACATCCCTTATGAATTAGAGAGAGGCCAAGAAGGGGATGCATGGGAGGGGAAGGGAGAAAATGATATGACTATATTATAATTTCAAAAAAACTTCAAAAATATTATAATAGAGAATAACCTAACCAAAACTTTTAAAAGATGGCATTTCAATGTGTTGCCTGTTTACAGCAAGTAATTACTACAACACATACTATTCTGGGTCAGAGGCATGGATGAGTATGTAGTTTTGCTTAGTTTGTAAAGAACCAACTACATGGGAAGTCCAAGGCATAGTAAGATTGGTTATACTGTTTTCCTAAAAGCAAATTGAGCTGAAATAGCCTGAGTGCATAGTAGGAGAGCAGATTGAGTACATAGTTTAAAATGAACCCAAGGCATATTATTCATTTGACTATGAAGTCGGGCAAAATTCTTGGAAGGCAGGAGAAACTTTTTTTTAAAAGTATTTGTACATATAGCAACTTAAGTAATTCAAGAAGTAAACATCAAACTGTCTTGCCGGGGGAGCACATGATGGCATGGAATTATTAAGGAAAGAATGTTTCATGTGATATATGCAGAATTAGTCAGGGGCAGGCTTAAACTAGCAATTTAGGGAAGTCCTCTTAAGGCAACTGTTATAGTATATAAAAGATGCAATAAATAAAACCAATAAATACTCAAACTATTAGGAAGATGGCCAGATTCATGGCATGACTTCTTGGTACAAGCATTTTAGACTGATATCTAGTTTCAGAGGTATCTAGGTAAAGTGGTTGCCTTTATTAGGAGGTATAAGAAGCTACCCCAGTACCCTGAACTGCCTTGTATCTTGGTAAGTAAGGCAGGTAGGGCTATAAGAGAGATCTACAGACTCATGGACCCAAAGATTCATGGACCCAAGAAATAAATCCAGCCTCTGCCTCTGGCTTTTTCTGATACTGTTCTTGCCTACATTCTGCTTTAATCTTTGCTGTTGTCAACAAGAGATTCACAAAGAACTTAAGACAAAGAGAAGGTCCATAACCTAATAAGCAGTTTTCAAAGCTAGGGAAACAACCTTAGATCCAATTTACTGCAAGGAAGAGGCAGACGGATTTGCTTATGTAGAAGAAGGTCTTAAGCAGCCTTCCACTCCAATCTACTGTGCACATAGGGAGACAAGCAAGCTTAGTCTTGGTTGCTTGAGTAGGTGAACTTAATTTAACTTAAGTCAACAGTGTGTGAAATAGGACTTTCATAGAGTATTCTTGCAAACTGAAGCAAGAATGTCTTCTGGCAAGAGCTACAAAATTTGGACTGTATCTCTCCCAAGAAGACTCCTATGTTGAACTGGGGCCCAGTAAGCCACTTGAGAGCCTTTCTGGATATGGAGTTCACACTCTGTACTCTTTCTAGCTATATCTGAGCCATCCAAGTATGCAGTTTCTTTTATTCCGGAAAGTCCTTTTTAAAGAAAATACATAGGTCCACCCACTGTTGGCCATGTCACATTTATTCTGCCTCCAGCTCATTCTCAGAATTTCATCGCAGTGTAAAACTGTAGCATGAAGGGCCGGCTTGTTGGTTTCTGTCCCACCTGGTCCCCCAGCTGTTTAGTCCCAGAGAAATTCACACAGAGGTCTCCAGAAGATTATAAACTGATTGGCCCATTAACTCAGGCTTCTTATTAGCTCTTGTAGCTTATATTAACCCATTATTCTTATCTATGTTAGCCACATGGCTCAGTACCTTTTTCAGCGGGGCAGGTCACATCCTGCTTCTTTAGTGGTCTGGACAGGAGTGCCAAGAGAGCTTCCTGCTTCCCAGAATTCTCCTATTCTTCTTGCTCTGCCTCTACTTCCTGTCTGGTTGTCCCACCTATACATCCTGGCTAATGACCAATCAGCATTTATTTAAATCATGATTGACAGAATATGGACAATTCTCCCGCACCACTTTCCCCTCTTTTTTTTTTTTTTAAACAAAGAAAAACATCCATAGTCCATTTTTGGGAATGTGGGAGAAGTATTCCAGGCTACTTCCAGCTGGTTGGGGGCACTGATAATCTTATGGGGACCCAAAGAAAATTTAGAGTTATGATCAAGTCCTGACTGGAGTATCCTGTGAAGCTTGATCATCTCAGGCAGCATCTTGAATCTGTTCTGGATGTAGAACTCAGACATCCAGGCCATCTGTTCCTACTGGAGATTTCTCAGGTGGTCTTCCTTGATCAAATCTGAGTTTTCTTAACTCAGAATGAATCCACAGCCTCTCATTTCCTATGGAAACAAAAGCAAAATCTCTTCTCCAAAGTAATATACCTTTTGAGTTCAACTTTGAAGTCAATGTATTTTCAAAATACCTATCTTGGATTAATTCAGCAGCATTTATAAGCAAATATCTTTTAGCAGCTGTTGATCTTTCCTCAGCATTCAAACAATTCAAAGAGAGCATAATAACATACAGTATCCAGACTCTCTGTGTGTTTTCTGTCTTTATGCAGCTTTATTTTAAACTCTATTTCTTTTATTTTTAACTTGTGGCTTTTTGAGACAGGTTCTCTGTGTATCTTTGTCCTGGAACTCCCTCTGTAGACCAGGCTATCCTTGAACTCACAGAGATCTGCCTGTCTCTGCCTCCCCAGTGCTGGGATTAAAGGTGTGTTCTACCATACCTTGAAGTCACAAAGGTCAATCTACCTCTGCCTTCCAAGTGTTGGGATTAAAGGTGTATACCACCACACCCAACTACTCTTTCTTTTTTTTTTCATTTTAAGGATTTTAACCTTTATCCTGTATATATTTTTAACACAGTGTAAACCATTTAGAGGTTGTTTTTTTTTTTGAATCTCTTTTTACTGTATATCTCTCTTTCTGAGTACATGAGTCTTTAATTTACCAAGCTATATGGTAGGATAAAAGCCGTGGCTTTGACGGCTAGATCCATCCCATTCCTTAGCTTTATGAAATTCCACCCTCATGGTGGAGGTACTGGTTGTAGCCACATTTATTGCCACAACTCTACGGTGTTTCAAGGTCCCTGCCATCAAGCAAGTTGCAGCATTCTCCTCACAAACCACATTCAAATGCTCCATAGTCAGAACACCTGCCCAAAAGAGTCAGAGTTTGCCCTGGCAGGACGGCTCAGAAAGCTGGCATTTTAAAACGAGGCAGCTTTTTTCCTGCTATGGCTGAAAATTGAAAAGCATGCGGTCAGCTTTTCATCAACACCATTTAAGTGTTTCGTGGCAGGACCTTTTAAAGAGCTGCAGGGTTTTGCAGCCAAAGCTGAGTCAGGAAGCCTCTCTTTGATGAGAGTGCTTGCTTGCGTCTAGCAAGAAGAGCAGACCTGAGAAATTGCTGCTGCCAAGAAAGCATGCTTTACTCTATTCTTTCCCAAGCTTTCTCAGGCTTTCTGTGGATGCAGTTATCCACGTGGGCACCATTCTGTAACATGAGGGGCCTGCTTGTCAGGGTTTCTGTCCTGCCTGGTACCCCAGCCATTTAGTCCCAGGGAAAATCATGCAGAGAGTCTACATTAGGTTATAAACTGATTGGCCCATTAGCTCAGGTTTCTTATTAGCTCTTGTAGCTTATATTAACCCATTATTCTTATCTATGTTAGCCACATGGCTCAGTACCTTTTTCAGCAGGGCAGGTCACATCCTGCTTCTTCAGTGGTCTGGACAGGAGTGCCGAGAGAGCTTCCTTCTTCCCAGAATTCTCCTATTCTCCTTGCTCCACCTCTACTCCGTCTGGTTGTCCCACCTATACATCCTGGCTAATGGCCAGTCAGCGTTTATTTAAATCATGATTGACAGAATACGGACAATTCTCCCACACCACAAAACTACAATATGATTTTGGCCAGTGGAATAACTGTTGGGAGCTTTCATTACTCTGATGTCGCAAGAATAAAATATCTTCATCACAAACAAACTTCCGGCCATGAAATGAGCAATTTAGTACTCAACCAAAGATCAAAATCCTGGCAAACAGGGATCTGTCATAAAACAGCCCTGCCAAAGAGGCTGTGGAATAAGAAAGCTCAATGAAACCTCCACATCCAACCCCTGAAAATCATCTGCTTTTTTCACTTGCCTAAAGTACCTATTCCTTTTCCATCCACACTCTGGGGTCTTTCTCCAGCTCTTCTCTCTATGGTTAGAAAATTGCTACATGTGTGAGAGCAGACATTGTACTCAGCAAATTTCTTAACCTCTCATGCTCCTAAGACTTTGGAGGTGGGTGTTTAGGGATGGTCCACATCATCCGTCTTGGGCTGACATTACTGCATCAAAATCTTGGTTGAGAGGGACTTCCCTGGATCCTTCAGAAAATATTTTCTAAGTGGCTGCTTATGTGGGACACACTGTTCTGAATATTCATGACAAAACATTGGTTTCTTTTCTAAAAATAAAAAAAAAACAGTCTGTGTCTGCACGAAGCTTGTGTGATGATAGACACTGGCTCCAGTTAAGTAAATGAACTATTATGATAGTGACTGTGCCACAGCCAACAGAAAACATGCAAGAAAATGCGATGGAATAAATAGATTTGAAAGGCTATTGGCAAAGGTCATTTTAAAATGGTATTCAAAGAGGTCTCTTTGAGACAGTTATTACTGAATAGAATAAGAAATTTTGCCTTATAAATATCTAAGTTGGGGATGATTTCAGACAACAGAGACCTGAATGACAGGCATTGATGCTAGAATCTAGAAGGTGATTTCTCAATTGGCTGGAAGAGTGAGTGAGGAAAATGACTGAAATTATATAGGAAATGAGCTAAGAGCTTGGTCAGATGGGACTTTGGATGCTACAGGGAAGATTCTGGGTTAATCTTCCTCCCTTGGTCCCACTCTCTCCCTTCCCCCTCCCTCTCTCTCTTTCAGTTGAGATCAGAGATCATCATGAGCATGACAAAGTTATTAAATTTTAGGGTTATGTATACCCCTTCTGGTATGTATATTGGGGGGATCATTCTGAAGCTGCAACAGTGGTAGCCAGAACTGTGACTGAGGCAGGAGCAATGGGATATGGTCCCCACAGGAGAGTGACTTGTAACACCAAGTTAGGCTGTTAAATTTAGATGTGGTTATCATTTGCAGCTTGACAAATGATATACTGATTTCCTGTTATAAGAGTGGACAGTTTAAAAACACCTTAGCTATTCAAACATTTGTTTTCCAATTTCACATCTAGATTTCTATAGCAAGATTTTCAAACTCTGTGTGGTTTACAAATCAGCATTTTCTCCTGGTACCAACTCATCAGAGAATCAGATTTGAGCATTCTTCTAGTTTGTGGCTTCCTTGCCAGTTGGCCTCACAGTAAACTCATTCCTTTGCAAAACCTGGTGCTGTAGCACTGGCTATAAGCATGGATGTGCAACTGTCCCCTACTGGTTATCACCAAGAATAACAAAGATGAAGCTGGCCCACTGTTGAAAGCAACCCAACTGATGATGGAGATCTTCCTATTTGTTTTTTTAATATAACTATGAGAGGAATATGAGACCCAAATATGGCCCTTTGTTGCTGTTTTTTTTTTTTGGTTTTGTTTATTTGTTTGTTTTTCTGAGACAGTGAAGGTGAGAGAAGCTCTGAGCACAGAGGCAGTTCTCCTCTAGAAAGGTACCGGTTCTCAGTACTGGGAAATGGAATTGAAACACAAGAGACTTTTCATCAATGAAGACCTTGATTGAATCACACAGAACAAGGCTTACTCATTCATGGTGCCTTTCCCAGCCACCTCTCATAACTTCCCTTCGCATTCTCTGTTTAATTTGAAGATACCCTGTAATGTATTATCTTTTTGGGAACCTAGTCTATTTGGATGCACACCTTCCTAGGCCAGGATGGAGGGGGGAGGGCCTTGGACTTCCCACAGGGCAGGGTACCATGCCCTCTTTTAAGGAAGCAGGGGGAGGGAGGAGGAGTGGGGGGAACGGGGAGGAAATGTAATGAAAAAAATAAAAGAATATGAAAAAAATTATTTTGAACTATAAAAAAAAATGCCCTGTAAGTAGAGTGCTAAGCTGTTTCTTTACAACTTACCCTGTCCTTGAGTACTTTCTGTAGACTACACATATATGGAATGCATATTAGTAAAGTGTGATATTTTCCTTGTTAAAAAAAGAATGTGTCAGAGTTAAGGGCCGGTGAGAAGGCTCAGAAGGTGAAGGCGCTTGCGGTCTGACTTCTGATGGCGCTCATCCGATATGCTGAGCTGTATCCCTGGAACCATCCACAGGCAGAAGGGGAAGTGGCTCTGCAAAGTTGTTCTGACCTCCACATTCATGTCTTGTCATGTGTGCTCATACATAGTGATCAGACACACAAATACAGTTTTTTAAATGTGCAAAAATAATTTTTAAAAAAATAAGCTAAAATCTGATGAAGCATAGAAACAACCCAAAACTAGATGCTCACTCAAGTTTCTGTTATCATCCCTTAATCTCCCTCTACTGCTGTATTATTTTCACTTTCACAAAGAAAATGGCAGACATTAGAATGGGATTGAAACGGACCTGCTTTGTGACAAGGTGTGTCACCTACTGGAGCACATCCAAATCTGGTTCGCATACAAGTTTCCAAAGCAGAAGTGTTTGTCCGGCCACCAGTCTCAAACTGTTCTGACCGCAGAAGGTACACCCACCCTGATTTTTCCTATTTTGTGAGCCTATTTTCAGTGTATGATGTGAAACACTTGAACTCTGATAGTCATAATAGTAATGGTGTTTGTTGAGTTTGTACTTGGTGTCAAGCAGGGCTATAAGAATAGGGGATAGACTATCATCCCGTCTTCCTATTAGACCTGTGAGGTGGTATATTATTGTGCTTGCCACATCCGCCCGCCTTCTTGTTAGGCCTGTGAGGTGGTATATTATTGTGCTTCCTACATCCCGTCTCCCTGTTAGACCTGTGAGGTGGTATATTATTGTGCTTCCTATATCCCGTCTTCTTGTGAGGCCTGTGAGGTGGTATATTATTGTAGTTCCTACATCCCGTCTTCCTGTGAGGCCTGTGAGGTGGTATATTATTGTGCTTCCTATTTTGCAGTTAAAGAATGAAAACCTGAGGGCCAGTGATGTTAAGAAACTTGTTCAGGTTGAGTCAGCTGGGCTGCACTTGTGTTTGGATTTAAACTGAGGATGGCCAGAGACTCTCCTTTCCTCTAGTGCGTGGCACAGATCACTTTGTCACACTTTAACATAATGTATAGCGTATAAAACTAACAAAATTTCTAGACCTTACTCACTGTATTTCTAGGCTTTTAAAAATGTATTCATTTACTCTTTCATAATTTCATACAAATATTTCACATACTTTGATCATATCCTACCATGATTTTTCTTAACTCTCCCCCCACACACACACACCAAATCCCTTCTTCTCAACAAGTCTACTTATTCCTACTTACATGTTTTTTTGTGTGTGCTTTTTTTCATAGCATTTTGTTTGTTTGTTTGTTTCGGAGACAGGTATCACTGTATAATTCTGGCTGTTCTGGAACTCTCTGTATAGACCAGACTGCACTGGAATCCTGAGATTTGCCTGACTTTGCCTTCTGACCTTGTCTTCTGTGCTGGTTAGCTAGTTGACACAAGCTAGGGGCATTGGAGAAGAGGAAGTCTCATTGAGAAAATGCCTCCATAAGATCAGGCCACGAGCAAACTTATAAGGCATTTTCTTAATTAATAATTGGTGTGAGAGGGTCCAGTCCATTGTGAGGAAGGCCACTCCTGGTCTGGTAGTTCTAGGTTCTATAAGAAAGCAGGCTGAGCAAGCTGTGGAGAACAAGCCAGTAACTAGCACCCCTCCAATGGCCTCTGCATCGGCGCCTGCCTCCAGGTTCTTTCCCTGTCTGATCTTGCTCTTACTTCATTCAGTGATTGACCATGATATGCAAGTGTAAACCAAATCAACCCTTTCTTCCCCATGTTGCTTTAGTCATTGTTTTTCATCACAGCAATAGTAATCCTGTCTATAGCATCTTCCTAAAAGCTCATATTTTATTACTTTATCATTTTATTTCTTGAGAGAAAAAAAAAGGACATCAAACTGATGTTCCTAAGAGACTATTCGTAAGGCTCTAGTGAAGTCAAAAGAACTGAGTGAGTCAGGCTAGAATTGGAAGTCAAATGTGTGTTATGTCAGACACAGCGCAGATGGGTGTCCCTTGGAGGAAAGCCATCTTCTATATACTAGTGTCAAAGGCAGCTGTTGCTTTGAATGTAGGACATGCAGTACACAAGACAAGCTACTTACACCTGTGCTTGTGTCTCCAAGCTGTAAAACTTGTTTTGCTGTGGCAATCTGGCATGGGGTTTCGTGAAGAAGATACGTGTTACTGCTCTGACCTCCTTGGTGCTCACCTTCAGGAAACATCCTTTTGTGCTGGCACCTATGCTTGCCCTAAGGCAGCTGGCAGTGGGTATGACACACACGATGTGTGCACAGCCTGGAAAGAAAATACTGAATAGACAGTCAATGAAACCTAGCTGACTACTTAGTGCTAGTGAAGTTGTTATTATTAGAGGAGATGATTCTATAGCCAATGATTTATAAAACCAGTACAATCTCTAACAAAAATCTATGAATATTTGTCCTAAAACCCACAGAGAAATGTGGTCTTCAACCCTCATCAAGGTAAATTCTTGCAATGGACAAAGACCATTATAGAAAATTATAACCAATCAAAGTGCAGAGTTGTTGAGCCCAGTCCCAAAATGCACATCAACAAAATGCTTCTGCCCCAAAGGCTCAGGAACATTTCAGAAGAGGGGGTAGAAAGATTTTAAGAGCCAGAGGACCAAGAAGATTGTTGTGAGATTGCATCCCATAATAACATCAGAAGCTACACTCATGAAGTCTTCAGCAGCATGGCCACCCAAATGTGATCTAAACAAGGTTTACACCAATGGACATGCCAAAGTAGATGTGGAAAGTCCATTGGACAGGAAAAAGGTCATGAGGTATCAACAAAGAACTGCAGGCAACTGAGGAAAGTTGGGGGCAGAAGAAGATGTCTTCCCCAGGAATGGGTACACCAATTGGTTGTCCAGGGTCAAACAGTTGACCGTGAATCCATATATGCAAGCAGCATTATATGGTTTGGGTAGACTGCGTTTAGGAATCTCTCTCTCTCTCCTCTCTCTCCCCCCGTGTGTGTGTGTTTACATATATATGCATGTAATAACAATTAGTGAAAAATGAATTTGAAGGAGAATGGGAAGAAGTACGGGAGACTTGGAGGTAGGAAAGGGGAGGGATAAATTTTTAATTATATCAGAAATAAAATTAAAATAATTTTTCAATAGTTGAAGCACAGCAGGAAAATGAACGAATGGAGGAAAGTATCAATCAAATTCACCTTCAGGATTCTTAGGGGAAGGGCGGAAGCTGTAAGAATTATTACAGTGAAACTGCCTTGTATTCCACAAAAGAATGCAATCTGATCTGCTGCCATAAATTGGGCAAATGCCCAGTGTCCGTAACAGATTCATTCACACATTGACTGTAAAGGAAGTTTATATTATCATGACCTTAGAGCGCACTACTGCTTTTAAGACTCACAGCTGAATTCTTGCTTTTAAAGGTAGAAATAATGGCTTAATACCCGTAGTCCCATGCTGCATTTGACAAAATTTCCTCTCTTGGAATGTTAATCTCACATTTCTCAATATGTGGCATCTTGTCTCTGACCCTAAGGAGAGCATGGTGTCATTTTCGCAGACATTAACTTTACAGAATTAGCTTTGCTTAGGCCTCTTTCTGATGAGAATATAGTGACTACTTCCAGTGCTCTAAACAACCTGGAGCACATTGCTGCTGGCCCTTGTCACTGTCGATACTTTTGTTTTAACACATCTGTTAGTTCTGATGCAATACGAAGGCTCTAAAGGCATCATTTTAAGAGAGAGCAGTGTATGCTGGGATAGACTTTAACAATAAGATGTGACTGGGGAAGATGGGGTAGAAGGTCCAGGAGGAAAATCAGTGGAAAAGGTGAAGAAGGAAAGCCAGCTGAGAGAGGACTCCTCGTTGGCTCTGGCTTCCTTTCTGTCAGCGTGGTATAAGTCTTATTTCTAGGTAGAGGGTATACATAACTCATATTTCACTCAGCATGTGACATGGCACAAAAAATATGTGACAATCTCAAAGGGCTAGTCTCAAAAGAAAATGGTTTAGCAATGTCAAGGTGGGCTGTTTTCCAAATATTCAAATAGAACATTTACTTTTTATAGTTACCAAGATCTAAATATTGAATATTCATCTATGAAGCTAGCAGAGCAGCCTAATCTTCTTTGATGTTGTTTTACTAATCAGGCTCATCGTGATATTTATAACTACGCTAAATAAGAATGAGACTAGCTTTTCCTGAAGCTGATTCCCTTGAATGAACAGAATGGATTTCCCTAGGCAAATGGCTACATTACTAATTTGACTGTGTTGGCATTTTTCTTTCTCTCTCTTTTTTCTTTTTCTTTTTGTCTTTATAAAGATAACATGTTTTAACTGTAAAGCATTGCTGAAAAAAATGTAAAATACGACTAAAGTATGTTAAATAATAGCTAAACAAATATGACTGAAAGATATTAAATAAATGCCTAAACAAATGAAGAGACGGCTTGATGAGAGGGCTGGGAGAAGACAGACCAGAGCCAAGACAGGCTCTCCTAGTAGCCCTGACAGAGACCAGGACTTCATTTCAGCTCACTAAAATGGGGCAGAGCTAAACAGACAGTCCTCAGGAAAACCACATATCAGGAGCAACCAATCAGCAGGTGCCCCTCATGGCCCCTTCCGCTTGCTCAACAAGCCCCTAAAGCCCCTTGGCTGGCTCAGCATGTGTCCCCCAGTCTTCTGATATCTAAAGATAGCTTTCCCTACCCTGCTGCAGGAAGGTCCCTAACCATTAGGACCTCCCACCAATCAGCTCCCAGACTAATCTTTCCTCCACCAATCAGCCCCGGATTAATTCCTCCTCCCTGGAATTCCCCTAACTCTGTTTAAAAGGAGCTGTAACCTTCTTTGGGGGTCACTAAGTGCCATCCCAACATTGTAATTAATAAGGCTTTCTTGTTATTGCATACATGGCTATTGGTCTTCCCTTGGTGCCGTCTCTCAGACCCTAATTCTTGACAGCTGAGACCAGGTCACAAACTGACCTCTGACTCTGTTCTCTGAATTTGATGCCAGCTGCTTTACAAGCGAATTTTGCGACAGCCAGGGATATAGAAAGAAATCCTGCCTTGAAAACCAATATAAATAAATAGTTTGTCATTCAGAAGAATTAGTCAAATGACCACTAGAACATAATAGAAGTGTTATTGTTCACTCTCTTACGAGCACACATACACATACAAATTTTAAAAAAGTATCTTGGGATCATGCATATGTACATGTATGTGTAATTTTCCTTTTTCCAAAGCCTCAACACCCATACTTATAAAACCTTGGGTAGCACTAGATTATCTGGTTATTCATAACTGCTAACAAACAAGGGAACTAAAATATTTTTGTCATAAATACAGTTGGGGCTTAGTAGGAAATAAAACTATGCAATGGAATGATTGATGCATGTGAAGTTTATGTCTAATAATTATTTAGTTGTAGTTTACCTGGAACAAGAATCTCTGATGGAGTGTTTATACCTGTAGGTCACATGTTACTTTGTATATAAGCAAGATTAGAAAAGCATGATGTATAGACAAGATTGAGACCTGGGTTCAAAACTTGTCCTTATAATTTCTGGACACTATGGTAAAGGACCTAATACCCACTTTAGTGATGCTTCAGAGAACGAAGCCATTGATCAATGCTTGAATTCTCACCAAGGTCATCTTCTATTCAGGGGGCTGATTTGAATCTGTAGGTAAGGAACTCATAATTGCTAAGGTAATCAGTTCTATTTCTAAATATGTCTGGTTTCTGTGAAGTTCTGGGTAGTACCTGTACTCTCTTGGAATTTAAGCTATACACTGTATTACAAGATGATACACTTCTCAGTGCCAGAGTTTTTATATAATTTAGTTATTTCAAGGGAAAATTGATCCCTGATATGTTTTTCATTAGAGTAATATTTCTTCTCATGCTTTATACCAGTGTGACTTCAACAGATAGTAGAGTAGCCTTTGTAAATGAGCTTTGCTATTACCTCATTAATGAATATGAATGTGTGACTTTCCCATTTCCTTTCCAGGCAAGCGCATCTGGTACTCATAAACATGCCCGGGTCTTCCACAGAGAGGGTCAGTTCATGCAGCTTCTCAAATACTCCCAGTGCCAATAAAAGCAGCTTGGCTTCCTCTGAATGCTTTGCTTCACTCCCTCCATACTGTGCGAGTGTCTGAAGCCACACCCATCTTTCTGCCAGTTTGTGCTTCCTTGATATCCAGGCTAACATCAAAGGCCTTCTTCTGTCTTCTGGGTGCACCAGTTGCATCCCAGAGTATCTTCCGAGCCTGATGTTTTTGTGGTTCTGCAAATCAATAGGGCCATCTGCCCCACTGGAAGTGGTTTTGCCATCTGGCTTTGAGAAAGTGGGTCAGAGCTTACTGCTTCAAAGAAAATGGTTAGTAAATCTATCTTACGTTGAAGCACAATGCACAATTAAGTCTTTGACAATCAGAAATACCCTCTTTTGGATGGCTCTCATCTCATTTACCAATGCTGACTGAGCAGGAAATCAATAGTCTAATATTATGGGAAACCTAGTATGTGCCACATGTTTTCTGTTCATTATCTTTGGCACTACATAGGAACCACCTGTGAGGCTTGTTTCCTCACATTCCACATGTGTACTTATTCACAGACCCTCACTGAGAAGTCAGGTTGCAATCCCAGCAGAAGTACATGCTGGGATCCACGCTGCCTCACACACTAGGGTCTCACATGCTTGCATCCCATGACCAAGTCCTGACTTGCTGGTTCCCTCTGCCTGCTTCTGTACCACTGGCAATACTCTGGAAGGTGTAGGCTTCTATTTTAATACTACTTTCAGGAATTTCCTATAGTAAAATGATAAACAAGCTTAAATTTAAATACAAACAAACAGTATGTGTCCCCTAACAGTTTCCAAACCCAGGGAAGAGTGTGATGAAAGACTTTTGTGAATTTTCTATTCGGACGTGTTTGTCATTGTGACTATCAGATCACTCTCAATTGCAAAGATTTATTTACTAACATGAAAAAAATGTAAGCCAACTTATCATTATTCATAGGAGAAGGGAAGCAAGTAGCATGTCTGTGTGATTAAATAGAAAATGTCTCCTAATCAAAACTGCTAAATCATTTTACATAATTTTCACGGAAAAGAAGACTAAGTCCATATTTAGTTGTGTCCCAGCTAAAGACCAGAGGATGCCAGAAAGCAAACCTCATGTTGAATAACACACACACGCATACACACACATACACACACACACTACGAGGATACTGTACTACACACTCAACATGTGTTTAAACTTAACTTTCTCAGCTTTACTACTAATTTATTTACAATCTTTTGAATTGTCAAAAGACTTTTTTATGGTTGTTTTGCAGTTTTTAAAATAGTTCTCAGGTGGTCAATACTACCAAGAAATTTAGAACTCTTATGATATTGATATAAGATGTCACTGGACTGTAGAGGTGGCTGAGTCTTAGCAGCAGTTGCCATGCAAGTATGGGAACCTGAGTTTGAAGCACAGCAGAAAGTCAGCTGTGAGGGCACACACTTGTAATCCCCATAATCCTCCTACCGGGAAGGTGGAGACAGATGAATCCCTTGGGTTTGCTGGGATTAGCCTGGTTTACTCATCAAGTTCCAGGTCCTAGTGTGAGACTATAACTCAGAAAACAAGGTAGTTAGCTTCTGAGGCACAAAACAACAAACACACACACACACACACACACCTGCCACACATTCTCCTGGTGATGTGCAGTTGGGTGCGCGTGCACACACACACACACACACACACACACACTCTTAAATCTTCTCAGTTCTGAGAGGAAGGAGTTGGAGAAGATGAAAATAGAAGGTCGTGTCTCTTGAGGTATGGGCCAAGAGAACAGGATGGTCAGCTATGAAGTTAGGTAAAACCACTTCACTGAGTGGAAGGGGTTTTCAGAGAAAAATGTGAGAATGTCCAAAGTGTCAGAGCAAGTGTGCTCAGAATTTTGGTCAATATCAAAAGGGAGAATGGGAAAAGTTATGGTTATTGAGCAAAAAGCTAGTAAAGAGTTGACTCCGCAGTGATGGTCTGTTAGCAACTGTACGGAAGGACAGACTGCAGAGGGTACAAGTACATCTTCTCACTACAGGGATAATTATTCTCCCCACCTCCTGAGGCTGGCCTCAGTGGTCTCTGTTCTGATTGGTGGGCACCTGGCCAGGTAATTTACTGACTTTGCTGCAGTCACTCTTAAGGAAAGAATGATGTAGTATTTTGGGAGCCTGACATGTCATGTAACTACTCAGGTCAAAGATAGAACTCAGTTTTCATTCTTTTGAGTGGGAGGGAGTAACCTTCTTACAACGGACCTCAAGGAATCCCTTTCTAGTCCTACCAGGAAAACATAGGTTTGGGTCCAAAGCTGATTCCAACTTAGGTTTGTCATTAGGGGCCTCTAAGCCTGACAATGTCTTTCCAGCTACCTGTCACTACTACACTCGGAGATCGCAGATTCATAAATTCTTTTTTTCATTGTGGTCTCTTTTTAACACTTTGGTTTCTACCAGGAAGTGAACTTAAAGTGTAAGTGAATGCTCTTCTTTTGTCTAAAGCTTGCAATGCTTATTTCTTGTGCTTACAAAAACTCAAATGTCCCTTCGGCGGTCCTTCACTCTCTGGATTCCCAAGATCTAGCTTCATCTTCCACCATCCCACCTCAATAACCTCAATCCTCTAAACTCTAGTGCAGATTGCTAGTCTGAGTGGTCCATGCTCAGCTATCTTACTGCTTCTGCGCAGACCACGCATATATTTTGAATACACTCATGCCAAATTCTATGTGGCTATCACATGATTTTCCTTTCGATTCAAGTTCAAAGCCACACCCTCAGGAGGCTACCCTTATTACACCCCTTCGTGTGCTCCTGGTGACATGTCCCCCCCCCACCGCTTCCTGAAAAGCTACCATTATAATTTACAGGCATAGTGCATCTCGTACTTCCAGTTTTATTTCTGTCCTAACTATGATGTGCATTCCACATCTGTTTGGCGCTATTGATCCCACTTATCTGTTAAAATGAATGTGTTGACTCATGGTCCACAGGGCTTATTTGTTTATACAAGGGAACAGATTGAGAAAAATGAACCAAGCGAAGCCTTTATATTCAGCGACAGCTTCCAAAGAGCCCTGAGTTCTGTTCAGGAACATGAGTTTCTTCTCATTTCCTGGTCAGTTTACAACTGGTTACGTTCCGTATGATATCAATCTTGTTGTCTACCCATCTGCTAGCTGTTGAAGTAGCGGAAACGCTGGACATCTCAAAAGTTGTAGTGGCCACAGACAGGTGGGAGGAACACTTGTCAGGAGATTGCTTAACTATAGTTTCTGCCAGCCCAGGAGTTTCTTCTGGGGGACTCTGAAGTTAGAACCTCGAGAGGGTCCAGTAGCAAAGTGGACTGCCACCAGGTGGCAGCAAAGAGTCATCTCCTCTTGCATCTCTTGCAAGGGTCTCTTAGCTTTGCCCTCCTCTAAAATGCTAGACTATCGTTGCTATGGGACTGGCCTGCAGACAAGTTTATAGGGCATTTTCTTGATTGCTGATGTGGGAGGGCCCAGATTACTGTGGGTGGTACCACCCTGGGCACTTGGGCATAGACGGTGTAAGAAAAGACTGAGCAAGCCATGATGAGCAAACCGGTAAGCAGTACCTTCTATGGCCTCTGCATCAGTTCCTGCCTCAGGTTCCTGCCCTGTTTGAGTTCTTGCTCTCACTGCTTTCAGGATGAACTGTTATAATGAACTGAGAGTGAAATAAGCCCTTTCCTTCCCTCCCCAATAAAATAAAATATTAGACTATGACTAATTTTCAGATAGACTTAAAGCATCCATCACTTTATGTCCAGTTGGTATTTATATCTATTTATTTCAAATACCTCCAGTTTATCATTTATTTACTTACTTACTTACTTATTTATTTGGGGTTGGAGTTGGTGTGCATGTGTGTGTGTGTGTTGCATACACTTGTGCATGTAGGTTTGTATGCCCATTTATAAGTAAGTAGAAGCCAGAGGAGGGTGCCTGATGTCTTCTTGTATTCCTCTGCCTTATTCCTTTAAGACGGAGTCTCTCACTAAACCTGATTCTCACACTTTAAGCTAGGTTGTAGTGGCATTTCAACTGTATTTTAATAAATAAAGACTGCCTGAAGATATAAGACTAAAACAGTTTCACTGGTCAGCCTTACAGACCAGATTATGGTAACAAGCACCTTTAATCTTAGTAGCCATAATGATACACACCTTTAATCCAAGTAGCCACACTAGTTGCCATAGAAACTGGGCAGTGCATGCCTTTAATGATGGTGGTGCACACCTTTAATCCCAATCCTAGAAAGGATTATAATATATAATATATAAAATGGGAGGAAACAGCACTCAACAGACAGTCTCATTCTGAGATTCTGGGAGGCAGGATCACCATTTTGGTCTGAGGTCGAGGTAAGAGCCAGTGACTGGCTGTTTTACTTTTCGGATCTTCAGGATGAACCCCAATTTCTCTCTCTGCGTTTTTATTAATCATACTTCACTAGGCTGGCAGCCAATGAGCTGGGTCCCGTCTCTCTTCCCCTTCTCCAGGGGTTACGGGGTCTTCATGTTTGCACAGCAAGGGCTGCTGCCCACTGAGCTATTCTCCCAGGCTCCATCTCCAGATTATAAATTCAACAGGGAACTTCCTCTGGATAACGGGTTGTTTTGAGACAAGAAAACATAATTCAAATTTGCAAATTTCTGTAATTAAAGAATAATGGGTTTCCTCTCCTAGCAAATACTCAGTTTTAACCTTAGTGTTTTAATTTGAACCATTCATGATAAAGATGTTTGAAAATGAATGAATTCTCTTGATACCAATTGAGGGCAAAAATTTAAAACCCAAGAGCATGTGTGGCTGTGTCAGGTGCTCTTGACAGTGCTTCAGCTACACCTGTGATGATTTTGCTAATCTTGAGACCATTACCTCCTGTCAAAACTGAGCACTAAGGCAGCATAAAGCCATTAATAGTCTACCTGTTTTTTCACCTGACAGGATGCTATGTGGTTTTCACAACTCATTTCAAATATAACATTCTCTGAAAGCTTTCCTGCCCTTAGTTCTCCCTTAGGTTAAAGAAGGTTTTGCTTTCTATAATCCTTTAAAAATATTTATTGTATATGTGATGTGTATGATGGGTGTGAGAGTCTGTGTATGTGATGTGTGTGAGATTTTTGTGCAAGTGATGTGTGTGGTATGTGTGAGACTGTATGTGATGTTGACATGTGAGTCTATGTGATATGTGTGTATGTGATGTGTGTGATATGTGTAAGAATGTGTGTGTGATGTGTGTATGAGTGTGTGTGTGATATATGTGAGAGTATGCATGTGTGATCAGTGTGAGAGTATGTGTGTGATATCTGTGATAATGTGTGTTGTGATGTATGTGAGAGTATATATGTGTGATGCATGTAAGTGTGTGTGTGTATTTGTGATATGTGTGAGGCTGTGGGTGTGTGATATATACTAGAGTGTGGGTGTGTGCATGAGCAGTTAGATGACTTTCAGGAGTCAGTTCTCTCCTTCCAGCATAGTGTACAGAGACAGAACTCAGGTATGCAAGAAACGTACTTTATCCTCTGAACCATCTTGTCATCTCTAAAATACCTATTTATAGCATTTTACCTGCTCATTTGCCCAGAGAATACTAACAACCTTGTACTCTTCTGTGTGCCAAGTAAATAAGAGATTATGCCTGATGCCCTCATCAACTGGAATAGGATGAGACATTAAATGGAAGCATTGTGGTATGAATAGTGTTACGAAGAATTGGAGAGAATGTATCTGGGTCTGTCCTGATTTCATCGATAACCAAGCTGAGATCCGAAGGACGAATTAAAGTCAGCAAGGCACTCAGAGGGGTGAAAAATATCCAAGACTGAGCAAAGACTGCAAAATCACTGTGTTAGGAATGAGGAGGGGCCCTGGCAGGAAAGTGGTTGCTGTGGAAACATCCCCAGCATTCATTTCAAAAGCAAAGCATGGCTGTGTATATCTAGAAACCCCAGCATGGGGAGTGACCAAAGACAGGTGGATCCCGATCTCAACTAGCCAGTCGGACTGAAGGACAAGCTTCTGATTCAGTGAGTGACCCTGTCTCAAAAAATAAGACAGAGAACAATGGAGGAGGAGCTCTGCCCTGAACAAACACACACATACACACACGAGAGAGAGAGCAGACAAGGAGAGGAAACTAGCAATTTGCCTTCTTTATTTGGGAAACACTCTGCAGAGGGGTCTGTAAGAATCATAGCCATCCATCCTTCCCTTACAGGCTAGGTTAGGTTAGGCAGAGGGATTGGAAGAGGTTGGGAAATTTCCTATTTTCACCAGCAGTTGACCATTGCTAGGGTTAACCAAGGGGTGGTGAGTGAAAGAATTTCATAGTGAGCAGAAGCAGGTCTCCTGCTTGTCCTTGAGCAGGGATCAGCAGAGTGGGAGAGGGCTAGGAAAACATGTTGCTTTCATTCTAGAAATTGTAGCTCCTGGGAATTGTCACGATTCATCCAGAGTGGAAGGGCTTTCCAAAAGGTAAGGTTGCTAACATCAGAGCCTATGTGTTAGAAGGAGTGACCTGCTTCAGGCCAGAGAGCTCGCTTATGGTGCTAGTGCGGTAGGCTGGCTAACTGTGCCAGCACCGCAAAGTTGTGCTGAGGGCACCGGACTTTACACAACCATGGAGGGGAGATTTAAGGGAGTAATAAAATAATAACCTCTATATTTGATCTGCTGTTCAACAGAGCAAAGACCACAAGGAGACAAGGAAAAGGATACAGAGATTACTCAAGTTTCTGAGGCAGGAGGTTTTGATAGATTGTAACCATGGGGATGGGGGAGAGATGGGGCAACTTGACTGTTACTTAAGAGGCTCAATCAACAGGGCTTAGTGATGGTTGAAAAGGAGAAGAAATCAAGGACTCCAGGCTAGCACAAACAGCTAACTTTCTATCCAACCATTTTTTCTTAGGGTGTGATTAGGTTTTACATTTCCGTTTAATGTTTGGAATCATATCACTACTGTGTCGTTCAGTGTAATCCAGAAGCAAATAACATGCATAAAGATGCTTTTAATCAGAGAGCATGCAAATTTTAAATTCAAAATTTTAAGAAGTTTGTAGAATTACAAATAAGTATTAATTAAATAAAAGTTTCCTATGCTAATGAGGAGAGAAATTAGAGTAGAGAACTGGCTATAATTACTACCCTGCCTGTTTCATAGTGTTCAGGCTGCCTTCCAGAGGAAGCCTCTGCATGCTCACTTCCCTGTTCCTGGTAAGCCCCGGGCTCTTGTATTTAACACACGTGTTACCTTAGAAGTTTAAAATAGAGTCTCCAAGTGCAGATATTCTAATTGAAAAACTTAATAATGTCTTTTTGGTTTTGGTGTTAATCAACTTTCAGGAGTGTGCTCTACTTTTAGTCCAGGTTTGCCCTTGCACCTTTGGGTCCGGTTCTAATTCTCTTGGCATTACAGAGCATCTCATTGCAATGCCGCCTTTGAAATCAATCAGTTCTTTCAGTAGAGAACGTGACACAGCAGCAAGGCAGAGAAGTAGGTCACTGAGAACACTCTCCTCACAGAGTGTGGGGCTCTCCGTTTCCAGGTGCAGGGGCAGGGAGATGGCATTGGGTTACAGAACACAAAGGAAGCCATTAGAGAAGAACACCCCCCCCAAAAGAAAACCACACAACATGTTGGGAATGTCAGTTTCAGCTGGCTGCATTGCTTGGTCTGTGGAATTGTATTTTTACCCCAAATTAAAGCGAGTAAAATTTGCTATTAAAAATTCTTAGTATTAAAAATAGTAAAGAGTCTCTGATGCAACATCATGCCTGACTTCACAGATTTCCAAAAGGATCCAGAAGAGATCAGTATACTGTCCACTGTTTGTTAATGGTCTACGTCAAGGAACACTGGACAGTTCCACGCACTTATGTTTGATGAGGTAAGAGCGGCAGTTTGTATCTTCCCTGTAAGCCGATGATGTGGAAACTGCTTTTAGAGTGTTGTCTGTTGTTCATAATTCCTCCACTGTCCAGTTCTTTACTCTAAATCAAGATGCTCATCGAGTAGTAAAATGGAAACCACCCCTTTTTATGTCCATTTTCATTCATTTATATTAGCATGCATTAATTGAGCACAGTAATGGGTTTGTTTGATTTGGCAGTTGTGTGTGTGTGTGTGGTGTTCTTTGACCATATTAATCTCCCCATTTCTCTCCCACATCATCCCGACCCCTTGACAATGGTCCTTTTCATTTTCCCACATATCCATCTTTATATTTTTTCTCATTTTAAATCTCGATTCTGAATGAAAGGCAAACATGAGAGATCTGTCTTTCTGAGTCTGGTTTGCTTTACTTAACATGATCACCACCAGTTCTACACATTTTCCTGCACATAATGTTGCTGTTCTTTGTGGCTGAAAATAAATTTATTCTCTCCCTCCCGCATCCTCCTGTGTGTGTGTGTGTGTCTGTCTGTCTGCCTGTCTCTCCCTCTTTTCCCCTTTCCCCTTCTCTCTGTATGTGTGTGTGTCTCCTCTCACTAACTTTCAATATCCATTAATTCCAAAAATTGCTATTGTGAACAGTATAACAACAAACATGGATGAGCAAGTATTGGGGGTTGTGTGGTTTCTTATTTAGGATTCCCATTGCTTTTGTCCAACACCATGACCATGCAACTTGAAGAGGAAAGGGTTGATTTTACTTATACTTCCACATTACAGTCTATTATTGAGGGAAACCAGGGCAGGAACTCTAGTGGGAACCTGGAAGAATACTTCTTACTGACTGGTTCCCCTTGGCTCCATGGCTAGCTAAGCCTGCTTTCATATAACGTCCAGGACTATCAGACCAGGGTGGCACTGCTCCCAATGATCTGAGCCCTCTTACATCAATCACCAATCAAGAAAATGGGCCTTGCCCATAGGCCAATCTGATAGGATTATTTTTTATTTGAAGTTCTCTTTCAAAATGACTCTGGCTTGTGGAAAGGTGACATAAAACTAACCAGCACACATGCTGACTTTGATTCTCCCCTATTTATACCTAAAGTGTTGTAGAGCTGGATTACATTTCAGCTCTCTTTTCAGTAGTTAGAGGAGCTGCCATACCCTTTCCACAGTGGCTGCACTAATTTGAGTCCTTTTCCTACTTCTTCTCCAGCATTTGTTGCTGTTTTTCTCTTTGATTGCAGTGATTCTCATTGGAGATTTTGAAATAATCAGGTTTATATTTTCAACCTTTCTACCCATACACTATCCAGATACAATGGAACAGGAGGAGTTGAGGCATAAAAGAGCCCCAAAGAGCACAAGGTAAAATACAAAGTGTGTACAATTTGCTAATTCTTAATGCTCAGAGGCTAGGAGAATATGCATGAGCATATTTATTCCTCATTAAAAGACTGAGTGCTGGCACTACACTTGGGGATATTTTCCCTTATTTTTTAATACAAATGCCATTTCTTATTCATCTATTTATTCAGCTCTCTATTGAAACAAACAAGAAATCAAAGAGCCTTTCAATTGTATCAGAAAATGAGGGCTGTACAAATCCAAGCGGGAAAAAATCTCTAAATGAATTTTTAGAAAAAAAACCAAGAAAATGGGCTCAAATTACAATAGAAAAATTATTTTGCATTTCCAAAGTAAATAAAAATAGTACAAAAAAGAAGCAATGACTTGCAGAGACAACTTGAAGAAAGAAAATGAAATTTGAGACTGGAAAGTAAAGTGAAGAGTCAGTTTCTGATCATCTTCACCCTGCAGGTTTCCTCTTTTTGTGACATTGGGGAGAAATAGCACAATGTTAATATCAGATAGATATGAGCAGAGCTGCTACATGGTAGGTGCCCGCAAACGGCATTCTGCCTTTGCCCTGTCCCTAGGTCAAAACATTAGTCAGCTTTCAGACTCCTTAGGGTAAAAGAGTCAGCCACGAAAAAAATCCTCTCACTTATCTTGTCTGCTAGTAGATTATGGAAACCTCTCCTGAGAAGTCTTGTTTGTACTCTTCAGAAACCAAGAAGAGTCTGGATAAGCCCTCATTAATAATGCCAACCTATACTCTTTAGTTGGTGCCATTGTGTCAAGTCATATTTCTACCATAAAAGTGGACAGGTTTTGAGGGCATTTGGGTCTTCATTTCTAAAAGTCTTGGGGTCATAAAACCTTAAATAAATCTGTCATGCAATTCTTGTTATTGCTGCTCTTGTGATGAGATGTTGGTTGTGACCCACGTGATTTCAGAGAAAAGACTCTTATCTTTCTGCTTCCATGGATAACACGGGTGCCCTGTGCCCTTGTTGAGTGAGGGAAATCAGGAAGAGTTTGCCAATCACAATGGTATGAACATGGGTGGAAGGACATTAGCTTCCCATAAAGCTCACAATATAGATAAGCAACCCATAATCTTCAAACAAAGCTTGCCTCATGCTGCTCTAAGGAGGGGAACATTGGTGTGAGTTCTGTGTTGTGTGTTTTAAAGAAGTTTTATGGGGGGATAATAGGGATGGCTCAGGGGTCAAAAGTACTTGCTCCTCTTGCAGAGGATCCAGGTTTGGTTTCTGGTGCCCATATGATGGCTAACACTTGCCTGTAACTCTAGTTTTAGAGAACTTGATTCCCTTTTCTGGCCTCTAAAGCACTTTGTGCATGTGTTGCACAGACAAACATGCAAATAAAATGCTCATAAACATAAAAATAGATAAAATTTTAAAATATATTTCTTAATATGTATGTATGTGTATGCATAAATGTGTGTTTCTGTGTGTGTTTTATGCATATTTATGAGATGATTAGTTATGTATCTTGTAGAGCAAATTCTAATTGGTCTTAATAATAAAAAACCCAAGAAGTGCTGAAGGAAAAGAGAAGCAGAACAGCCAGCCACTACTTCTTACCTCTATCGAATCCTCAGACCAAATGGGCATCCTATCTCTAGGAATCCTCAGATTGAATGCCTTGAGCTTCTATCTCCTCCTGCCTTATATGCCTCTCTCTGCCCAGCCATATCCCTTCCTGTCTCCACCTCCTTATCATCAGGATTAAAGTTGTGTTCAAGTACTGGGACCAAAGGTGTGAGCCACTACTGCCTGACTCTGTTTCTCTTTTAGACTGAATCAATCTCCCGTAGCCCGGAGTGTCCTTGAACTCACAGAGATTAAAGGTGTGTCAAGATTAAAGGTGTGTGCCACCACTGCCTGGACTCTATGGCTAGCTAGTGGCTGTCTCCACACTCTGATCTTTAGGCAATCTTTATTTGCTTGATCACAAACAAAATATCAGCACAGTATCTGATAGATTTTTTAGGTCCTAAGGAGATAACTCTGTAAAGAAGTCTAGTCCAGGTCCTTCCTATTACCAGCAGGACCAGGAGGGGTAAGGAGTAAGATCAGCTGTTTGAAATGGAGCTAACCTGAATTATAGTTACACATTTATTAGTCCTGCTCTCCTATCCAATGCCTATATAATGGCACAAAATGTAAGTCATATATTCAGGTCATATGTTAATTTACAATGCCACTCCCGCAAAAAAAAAATCTTTAAGAGCAGGGTTTTAATAGGTTTAGTTTAGGTTTTATTGCTATGATGAGATACCATGGCTGCAGCCACTCATAACGAAAATCATTTAATTGAGATTATCTTATAGCTTAGAGGTTTAGTCCATTGTTATCATGGTGGGAAGTGTGGTGGCACGAAGGCAGGCATGGTGCTGGAGGAGCCAAGAGGTCTACATCTTGATCTGTAGGCAGCAGGAAGAGAGAATAAGCCCCTGGGCTTGGCTTGAGCATCTGAAATCCTACTTCCTTCCAGAAGGCCACACGTACTCCAACAAGGCAACAGCGCCTAGTAGTATCAATCCCTCTGAATTTATGGGAACCATTTTTATTCAAAACACCACAATAGGTAAATATATTTTTTCTTTAAAAGGCTTCTGTCTTAGTTTATTTTCCTCTTGTTGTGAAAAAAATAAATACTCTGATAAAAGCAACTTAAAACAGAAATGGTTTATATTGGCTCACAGTTGGAAGATCCTGGAAAATCGAGGAACATGAAGCTGTTGGTCACATCTATCTACATTCTGGAAGAGAGTGATGGATGCTGGCGCTCAGCTAGTTCTCTCCTTCTTATTCAAGCTGAGAGGATGGTGCCACCTACTGTGGGCAAGTCTCCCCAATTCAATCAGCTAAGCAAAGTTAATGATCACAGGCAAATTAAGAGGCAAATAATCCCTCATAAGTGTGCCTGTAGGTTTGTTTCCTAGGTGATTGTAGAGTCTTTCAAATTGGCAATACAAAACCTCACAGCTTTTTATAGTTAATTCTGTTATAATTAAAGGCATTGGATATAAGAATATGTGAAAAGTCAGCAGTGTTTGTGGTTTTTGGTTTTGTTTTTATTTATTTGTTTTTGTGGGAGTCAGCCAAAGCGTGTTGAGATTTATTTGTTTTGCATTTTGTTAGTTTGTTTTAAAGAGCCCCTGTCCTCCCTCTTATCTGGTCACTTTGGTCCTCTGAAACTCAGCATCAAGCATCAAGCCTTTTTGTTTGTTATCTTCTCCCCATTTGTTTCCAACTCTACTTTTTTAACCCTAAAGCTCAATTAACTCTGAAATTTCTTTTTACTGTAACTGTAATAAGTGGGCCCTCATGGATGGAAATCTGATTTCTTGGTCAGTTTGAGCCAGGAAGAACCAGTTGCCACTGGAAAATAGGAAACAGTAACACATGCTATGAACTGGTTACTCTTAGTTTGAATGAAGTTGAGGTCATTACTGTGGATAAAGGGGTTACTGTGAATCACATCCTACTGGATAGAACAGAATTATATATTGCATTCATTTTTTAAAAATAAGTTTCACTGTTATGTCTCAATCAAATTGTTAAGGAAAAGATGTTTAAAATAGACAAAATAATTTTTGTATTATTAGCAAAATCCATGAAATAAATATCAAAAATGAATCTTAGTAGGAGTGATTGTGCAGGTCAAGATGTAGTTTGTTAAATGATAAAAATTACAGGACATGAAATGTATTTCCATTTTTTGAATCTTTTATTCAAGATTATGAACTGTTTCGTTAGAAAATAATTTTACAAATTGTATAGTTGTTTTGCCCATGTGGTTTTTGACTAATAGTTTATTAGAAACTCATCACTTGGGTTGTGTATAGTGGTGAGCACCTTTAGTCTCAGCACTCCAGAGACGACAGTGGGTAGGAACTCTGTGATCTAGGACCAGCCTGGTCTACATAGAGAGTTCCAGACTAGCTGGATCTACATAATGACACCTTGACTTAAAACAAACAAGTAAACCTGGTTGCTTGTGATTAATTGTTTTTAAAAAGTAAAATACTGTGATCTTAAATTCCCAGAAAAAAAGCAAAACCACAGTTGTGAAGACTCTGTGAGGCTGATGAATGAAAATGACATTCCAAGGTACGGTTTGGGGAGAAGAACTTCATTGTAAATATGAGGGGAGCATAGCCAGAGGCATTTGGAGGAGTACAGACTGAACATGGCCAGCAGAATTAGCCAGGATGGGGGCAGGGAATGAGAAAGAATGAGACTAGAGAGAGAAGAAGAGAGAGGTCAAGAAGGTCAAGAGTCACCTTCCAGGAGCCAAGAGACCAAGAGAATGTGTAGCCAACATGGCTGAATCATTTGGGAAAGAGAAGGTGAAGGAAGGCCAAGCAAAGCCCTGACCCCTGAGCTGTAGAGATTTACGGGAGGGGAGGGGTGAGCAGTGCTGGGAGGAGCCACAGGTACTGAGTGAGACTTGTCCGAGAGCTCAAGCTAGCTAATTAAAATATTGTTAATTCCTCTAAGCACTGTCAGAATTGCTGTTCAAAGAGCTGCTAAAATAAAAAATGAGTTTTGGATGATGATGATGATGATGGTGTGTGTGTGTGTGTGTGTGTGTGTGCGTGTGTGTGTGATACTTCTAAACAAAAAGACCAAAGCTCTCATTTAGAAGACAACTTGTAAAATCTCTTGGTAGTATAAACTCTGTGATTCAAGTTTATCGGAATGTTCCATCTAAAGTAGCTCTTCAAACGCAGAAGGGAAATTATTTTTGAGTTTCAGTACCCAATTTAATTGCCTGATAACTAATGTTTCCTTTGTCCCTGAAGGTGCAATGGAACCACAATCTTGGATTGGCATTTCCCTTTGCATTAAGAAACATGCTCAGAGAAACACTAGAGAATTCAGTCAGCAGTTAAGAGCATTTGCTGCTCTTGCAGAAGACTGGGATTCAATTTCCAGCACCCACATGATTCTCATACTATCTATTCATCCAGTTCCGGGGGATCTGGCATCCTCTTCTGGCTTCTTTGGACACCTAGGCACACATGTGGTGAACATACATACATAAAGGCAAGACATACATATAAAATAAGAATAAATTCTTTTAAAAAATGAAAAAAAATGTTTAGCAATATCCAGGTAACTGCAGCTTGGTAAACTAATATTACTGTAAATATGACATCTCAAATGTTTTAGATCACCTAGTTAACAAAATCAAGTAGCTAGGAATCATGCATGACCATTAGGCTATTTCTCTTCTTAAGCCAGTGCTTTCTTGAATGGCTCAGGAACAAAATGGCTGTGGGGCCAGGGTGTCAGACTCCTCTGTGGTAAGGCTAATTTCAAAGGCATAGCAGATGGATAAACAGCTATTAGCTGTCTTGGAGGCCATTGAGGATGGACCCCCTCCTCATAATCCGCTTCAGACCCCACCTCTTGTTTCTCTGCTAATATACGAGGAAAAGAAACAGCATTGTCCCTCTCTGAGATTTAAAATACCACATGACAGGATGGAGGACGGAGTACCGGGACTCTTTTGAGTCACATTAAAGGACAGTTACTTTCCTCTGGTCATAAAAGTCTCAGTTCTCCTTCTGCCTTGGATGGAGATATGGAATTGTAAACAGCTCCAAAGATTATCCATTATGTTGTATCATCTCCTGTGTTCAGTGTTAACACAATTGCTTCTGGCCAGATCATCCCTCAGGAAAGCTGAGGCATGTGAACACACACTAAAGAGATTGTAGGAGTAGTTGGCCTAGGAATGAGATGATGTTCCTTCCCTCGGTTGGTTGCTTAGGGTTTTTGCTTTTAAACAAGCCCCATTTATTTATTTATTTATTTGGTTTTTTTGAAACAGGGTTTCTCTGTAGTTTTGGCACCTGTCCCAGAACTAGCTCTTGTAGACCAGGCTGGCCTTAACCTCACAGAGATCCACCTGCCTCTGCTTCTCAAGTGCCCAGTAAAGGTGTGCGTAACCACCCCCAGGCTAGCCCCCATTTTTAAACTCAAAATATAACTTCTGTTTCCATTTTCTAATGCCTGCCTCACAGTCTGGACATTTTCACTGTCTCTGACCAGCTCCATACAGATGCTGTTGCTGAGCCCGGTTGCTTTCTTGGATCTTAACTTAAAAGGCATGACTTTCTATTTTCCTCATATACATCCCCCCCCCCGCAACAGCCTGCTCTGCTTTTGTTTATTTATTTTTTTCTCAAACTCCAATAAAAATATTTCTTGAGCTTCTTCTGATTCTGCTACCAAATTATGTTATTGCTGAGACTAAGAACCCAGTGCATCAGAATTGTGAAACATGCAAGTACGGGACCGGAGAACACCACTGTGCAGCCCATGCTGGCACAACCTGGCAGCACCAGGGAACATGTGGGAGCCGTTGGGGTTTGAACCACATCCACCATACTGATTTGCTTCTTCCGGGAACTGACACTTATTCCAGATTTGGTTTGGCCCATTCTGTCTATACACTGGGGAACCAACAGCTACAATTCTCTGAATGCTTAGCTAGTATTATCAAGAGTCCACATGATATCGTTCCTAACCAAGGTCCTTGCTTTTTGTGTGTGGAACCCTTAGTAATTCCCTGATTGTACTTTGACTCTGCCCACCCCACAGTGTACATCCTTAAGATAGTGACTTTTGAGGCAGATTGTTTAGAAGATTCATCATACAATGATAATTTATCTCATCAAGGCCCTCCCGACAACAAGGAACACTGTCACCCTATGCAGAGCTGATAAGCAGTGCTGCAAGCTATATTCTAAAGCCACTTTCACAAAATCTGTATTCCTGGGGACTTTCCAGGTAGCATTCTAAGACATGTTTAAACTTGTCTGACACAATGCAGATTCGATTGTGGAAATCATATTTCAAGGTTTTCTGAGAAAGGGTAACTTAGAAAACTTACTCAGTGACCTTTGAAGTATCTCCTAAAACCTATGTAGGGGAAAATGAACAGAATAGTGTACTGGCCAAATGACTCTTCATGGGGACCATTAAGAAGGTTAACAACTCAAGACAACATCTTTGGTCAAACTGTTGACCAAGTAATCAATTCTCTATGTGCTAGATACAAATCAAACTAAGCAACTAGAAGAGCGGATGATGGCAAAAGATTGTGGCACAGGACTCAAGACTGTGAAAATGAGAACAATGAAAGTATCTGCATGGTTTCTTTCTGTGATGTGGTGTGTGTGTGTGTGTGTGTGTGTGTAGAGGGAGGGAGGGAGGGATGGAGGAAGGCAGGGAAGTAGCAAGTTAAGTGTTTTTTCTTTGCAAAGGACATCGTCAAGGCAGCCTACCTCTTGGACCAGGTGAGAACATTATATCCTTTTCCTGGAATGATGTGTCCAAAACCTTCTTGGTCCTGGGTTCTCTGATGCTATTTAGTATACCCATATGCTCCTACCATGTGAATTCAGCCTAATAAAATTATAGGGTATCTGTCTGTGTACTCCAAGGAATGAGTCATTTACCAGTCTATGCTGCATGGCTGGTGCTAGACTGGTTGGGCTGGACAGATGGTATCATTCTGTGCCTACTCAGGTACACAGTCAACCTCCATCTTCAAAATGGAGTTGTGGTTATTTGTAAAATTTGGAATCTCTCAGAGCAAGGCATTGCTTTATATAATATGGAGTAACAGAGCACAGCACATCCTGATCCCAACTGCCAGTCTTATATTGTAGCAATTATGTGACATAATCAACTTGTGAACAGAAATTCTCATCTTGGTTCACAGTTTTGGAGGCTTCGGTGCATAGTGCATTGACCAAGTGAGTACAATATCATGGCTAGGACACAGCAGAACAAAACCACTCAGCAGCATGGCCAGGAAGCCAATGAGAAATGAAGAAAAGGGGCCAGGGTTCCATAATCCTTTCCAGGGGCCTCCAATGACCTAAAGAGCTTTGTCCAAAACACAGCTTTCAAATCAAGGGGGGATAAGAGACAGTTTCCTCTGGGAGCAAATATGAGTGACCATGCCCTGGGGACACAGATGCAGGTTTCCTCAAATACCACGTTCCACTGTGCTAACAGTGGTAACTGAATAAAGAGAACTGTCAGTCAAGACACATGCACGGTGGGGATATGAGCTAGGGTTACAGAAAAGTGAGGAAATCTCTGCTGTAGGCTTCAGACACTGCCTGGTGACACACTTAGCCTTTTATTTGTGCAAGCTAGTAGTCTATTAACAGTTGAAAAGTGTTTTTTTAAATCTAATAGTCATAAGGATGTTAGATCAGACACAGACGTGAGTAAGGGTGGATATTAAGGGAGCTAAAAATATCCCAAGGTGAGCTGTGACTAGGCTCTTGACTTGCAGTATTCCAAACCCTCCACAACCACTGGCATTCTGTGATCAGGCTTGTAGAAGCTTCCCTGTAAAGTTCAATATTATTCTGGTACATTCACACCTTCCAACAGGCTTTTCTCCTTAAGGCTCTGTCAATTTTCTTTTTAGTTTCTTGGGATAGGACTTATTTGGATCTTTGGAGATACTTATCAAATCAATAGCTACAACTTTGTGCTTTCAGTTCTCTTACAGTTGAAGTTGTGTGTGAAAATTAGATTCTGTATATTAGAACTGACATGGTAGGAAAGACACAATAATTTTTGTTTTATTGTTTTGGATATTTTTCCTGGCAGACATCATCACAGTGTAACCATAAATTTATTCATATGACAGCAGTTAATCACTGTTGTCTAGACCAGACATTGGCTCACTGATTCTGTAAAGGGAAAAAGATTATACTTGCCAGATATAAGAAGCTGTATACAAGTTGTCACAGGTACACAACTCTGCCACTCAAGAGAAGGTAGCCACAGGCATTACATATATGAAATGTGGCTGTGGTTTCTTCCTGGCTATGGCCTGGGGAACATAGTCTGCTAATCTCTTCCCTAAAACATAGCTCTGCAGAGAGACACAGTCAAGCAGCAGTACTGTTGCCCAATGCAAGCCTTTATACTCTAGATACTATCTTCAAAGGTGTCTGGAGGTGTGGGATAGGTCAGTTTTTATTCTCTGGCCACAACAGCTAGTCTGTGGACCACAGTTAGTTTTAACGTATTTCTGATTGTTCTAAGAAGTGTTGCTTTCTCGTAGCTCAGTGCAGTAGTATTGATCTCAGATTTGTTCTTTTAGGAGGACCTGCCTCAGTCTAGTTTTCTATGTCTTCCAAAATTTCTGTAAACTTCTGATTCCATTACCAAACTAAGGGATGTTTAAAATGTATTGAGTGGTTTCTGTGTCCTGTAATGGCAATCTCCTTTATCCTACCTATTGTTTATGTGTTTAGCATTCAGCTCATAACTGGCGATATGCCAAGAAAGATAGGCATGCACTAATAGCATTCTTGGATATCTGACTTTCTAAAGACATGTTTTTTTGTTCTTTTTTTAATCTTGATAGAGAAAAGGACTGGTCTGAGTCTTGAGGAAGAAGTGTGTATGACATGACTTTAACTCATACCAAGAGTGGTGGCTTGCATAAGAATGGCCTCAAATACTCACACATTTGAATGCTTAGTCCCAGGCAGTGGCATCACTTGAGGAAGTTTAGGAGGTAAGGCTTTGTTGGAGTAGGTGTGGCCTTGTCAGAGGAAGTGTGTCACTAGGGAAGGTCTTTGAGTGTTCCAAAGCTCAGGCTAGGCCCAGTGACTCTTTCTTCTTCCTCCTGTCTCTGGATCCAGATGTAGAACTCTCAGCTATTTTTCCAGCACCATGTCTGCCTGACTACTACCAGGTTCCCTACCATGATGATAATGTACTAAACCTCTGGAACTGTAAGCCAGCCCCAATTAAATGTTTTCTTTTATAGGAGTTGCCATGGTCTTCATAGTGATAGAACATTGACTGAGAGACAGAGGAATCACAAACTGAGATTTACTTTCCATTTGGAATAAAAGCTAATAGTATTCACATGGATACTTAATAGTACAAGAGAGGCTCTGCCTTTTGGCAAATGGTAAGCCAAATGGTAACTTTATATTCTAAAGGAGTAAAGAAGATAAAGCTTCAAATATTTATTTAAAATACTAAGCACTCAGAGGTAACATTGTTTTCCACTGGAAACAAACAAGACAGGAGTTGTTAGAAGATATTTAATGGAATGGAAGTGTAATGATGAGGCAAAGACTGAAATGAAGACAAGGATGCAAAAAGAAATGGTGGAAGAACACAAGCAAACAGCAAAGTACAAATATACACTGGAATCACAAAGCAAAAGCCAATGATTCTAAAGAAAAAAACATCTGAAGCTTGTAAGGAATCCAAATTTCCAACATGATGTTGAATCTGTGGAAGCTTAAAATCTGTGGACAGGTGGGAAGACTTTATGGATATCTTCTTTTTTTATAGTCTTTGCTACATTTTAATAATAGTAATTTTAAAGGGTTATTTTTTAGGTCTAGTCAGCAACATCAGACAGAAGGTACAGAGTACTGCCTATGGTACTGAGTACTCCCCTGGTACAGAGTACTACCAAGCACCTTAGACCCTGCACATGACCCAGAGATGTGGCTCTGGCCCCTTGAGGAGCTTACAGTCTTGAGATCCACAACCCAAAGTTTGAGCTGGATAATGAGTTAATTTAAGACAAATTCTTCATCCCCTGGAGCTACTATAGATGGAATTATCTCAGTATTTGGAATTAATCCAATCAAGATTAATTTGGTTGTGGAATTTTTTTCATGCTGAGCCTGAAATACAGTTTTTATTAACATCCATCTAGGAAACTGTGACCTAGTAGGTGCTAAAAGCCAAGACTAGATCTCTTGAAGGGAACAGATAAAAATTCATTGAGATTCCTTACTTGAAGAAGCAAATATATTGAATGGTGTGGTGAAGTTACACTATTTAAAAACAGGCCCAATATTGACAAGGCTCTCTCCTCGTGTACTGCTCACTGAAAAGTGAATATTAAAATATGTGGGTGCTATGTCTAACCCACAGAAAGCCCCTCACAAATCTTAACGTTCTGTGTAACAACATCATGTGCTATGAAAGTCTTATTTATACCTCGTTACATCAAAGGTAAATAGTCAATTTAAAATAAACTAATGACCTGCATATTTTCAAAAGGAATGAATGACTATTTGTCTAAGTAGGACATAAGTGGTGATTCTATGTACCGATATATAAAAATAAACAATCTTTCCACATTTTGCATACTAAGGAGAGGTATGCGGTCTTAAGGTCTCACAATGGGTGGTCAGGAAAGCAGCAGTTATCCACAGTATCTTAACATCTGACCCAACTCTTCCTAAATGATGCAATTTAAAAGATGTGGTAAACACATTTAAAGACCTGGAGTTATTCTGAGATGGTTCCAAGGTAAACCTTAAAATCTATCAGGAAGAAGAGCAGTATGATAGAGAAGGGCAGAAATTCACCTGACTATACATGTGCTCACTTCAGGAAAACAATCTGGTCATCTGGGGAACACTCCATGTGGGATTCTCACCTGGCCAGGGCACACTTTCCATGCAGGAGATCTATGCCATTCAGCTAGGCCACTTCTAAGGAGTACCTAGAAGCTTCCAGGCAGACTTTCCTGGGCAATGTAACTAGTCCAATTCCTCTCAGAACAATTCTACCCACCTCATTTCAGAGGGTGACATTCAAGCCAGAATAGCATACTGGAGTGAGCAAAAATGTAAACTCTAGCACATTCCTATTGCTGCATTGTCTGAAGTCCAGCACATCCACTGTGCAAGAAACTGGGGTGGAGGGGGAATGGTGGTAATGAGAAGATAGACAGTTAATTGCACAATTAATACAAAAGTAAAAATGTTTCAAAATCTACAATAAACTTGTATCCAACGGATAGGTCAGTGATATGCTGAACTTTTGAGTTCAGGGGTCCAGCTTTGCAACAAACTTGCTGGCCAGCTGCCATGGTTAGGACTCATTTCCTGCCTGCTGAAGAGTGATATGCTACACAAAGCTATGAGTGTTAAAATTCACACAAGTTCCAGGTTATTTGTATCAGGATCATTCCTTGTGCAAAGTTTGATGTGAAATTACTTATCTATGATGCCTTCTGGACACTTTATGTTTGCATAAGGAGGAGACAGAGATGTCAGACCCTCCCTGAAACTGGAGTTACAGTAAGCCACCCAAAGTAGGTGTTACAAGTTAAACCCAGGGCTTCTGAGAGTCATTGAGACATCTTTCTAAACGCATTGTTTTTCTAAGAAAACCCATTGCACCCAATTAGTTCTGCCCATATATTCTTGGGTGTGTGGTTATCCACTGGAGCATAGCTGACCTTTCCCATCAGCTATCAATTGCCAATTACCCCTCAGCTATGGGTAGAACCTTGTGACTACCTCCCCCACCCATAAATTTGTCTGTCTTGAGCTTGCCCCAGGCTTAGGCATGTTGTCACAGCTGCATGTGATATATGTGCAGCTTTATATGTGCGCATATGTCATATGTTCATATGTGCAACTTCCCTATTGTGTAGTTGGAGGCTGTTCGTTCATTTCTCAGATGCCCAGATCAGAAATAATCACTCAGAAGCTATATTAATTAAATCCCTGCTTGACCAATCACTTAAGTGTATTGCTAGCTAGCTCTTATATCTTAAATTAACCCATTCTTATTATTTTATATTTTACCAGGTAGGAGCCATGCTCACCACTTTAACTCTGAGAAGGAGTGTGCAGCACATAAACCCTTTTTATCTGAGTAACAGCTAAATCTACCATGCTGAGCACTGTGTGGCCTGGAAATATCTCTGTATATGGTGGCAGGAATCCACCACACCCTGTGAGCATGGTCTCAGTTACTTTCCTCCTGACCCCAAGTGGGCACAAAAGCATCCAGACCTGAAGTGGGTGGCAGGCATTAGCCCCAAACTTTTCAGATCACGTTGGCATGCCAGTCTGTAGTTGGAAGCTATTCATTCATTTCCCAGCTGCCCAGACCAGAAGTAATCACTCTGAAACTATGTTAATTAAATCACTGTTTGACCAATTGCTTAGGTGTATTTCTAGATAGATAGCTCTTATATCTTAAATTAACCCATTCCTGTTGTTTTATGGTTCGTGGCCTACCAGCAAGGTTCTGACTGGCGGCTTGTGTCTTTCTCCTCTGGCAGCTACATGGCTTCTCACTGACTCTGCCTTTTCTCTCTATATATATTTTCTAGCTTGGCTATATTCTGTTAAGACATTGGCCGAAACTATGTGTTCACAGCATACAGAGGGGAATCCCACATCACTACTGTGTCTAGAAAAAAATCTTTCATTGTAGTCATCTATCACATCTGACCATCTTTCTGCCTATCAGCGATTCCTGATTTCTCTCTCTCTCTCTCTCTCTCTCTCTCTCTTTCTCTCTCTCTCTCTCTCTCTCTCTCTGTGTGTGTGTGTGTGTGTGTGTGTGTGTGTGCTATAGAGGTCCTATTTATATCTGAACACTCTGCAGAATGCTATTCTCTGTGTATTGACCTATGGTAGTTTTCTATGCATATCACCCATCTACCACAAAAGAAGATTCTCCAATGAGGTTTGAGAGATGCACTAATCTATGGTTTAACAATAAATTATTAATTTTTCAGTTTGATAGTAGATACCTTTAGTGGAGTAATAGAAGCATGTTCTCTTCTTCCAACTGTGATCTGTCTAGCCACAGGTTCTCCGAACAGACCGTCGTACCAGACATGGATTACATTATGTGGACAGGGCTGTCAATCCAATCAGAAAATGGTTGTTTGCTTTCATGACAGCATTCACACCTCTCTTAGACCTTGGACAAGTGTGTGCACCTCTTGCCAGGACAGTCATTATTGCACACAGTCACAGGTACACAGCTGGGTAAGAGTGATGATGACTTTGCTCCTCTAACTGCACCTTCATGCACCTGAAAGCTATCCAGTAGGGATGATACTTCCAGGTCATTGCCAGTTGTATTTCCCCATGTTCTATGGTTCAAGTATGTGTTGTCTTTAGAAACAGGATATTACCATGGAATTATGGAAAGAAAATTGAAATAGCCTGTAGTATATGGAGGACTGTTGAAGCTCACTGGCCAATAACTCCAATATATGGAACCCGTTCCTTTGGTTTTTATTTGTTAGCCTGTGGTACATAAGAAAATTGCTGCCCATTGTCATGTAACTCCATTGAAGATATAGTTACAGATATATATTTTAGAATACGTTGGTATTTATTTTCCATAAGGTCTTCCATATTAGTTATTCCCCTCTTTATTCTTTCCTCTATCTTGCTGTCTTCTGTTCTGCACTTCACTTAGCCCTTCCTATTTCATCATTCCTCTGCTTAGCTTTATATCATTGTATTCTATCTCCCTTCCTTAAAATCGTCCACTTTCCAGCCAGTTACTAGTTTCATGACTTGTGTAGATATTCCAAATAAAACATGCACTTCTAAAGATTCAAAGCTAATATTGAGAGAAAATGTGGTATTTCTCTTCCTGGGGGTAGGTGAACTGGCTCATAATGATTGTTTCTAGCTCCACCTATTTACCTGTAAATTTAATAATTTACTTTTAACAGCTGAGCAATGTCTTATTATATAAATGTATACATTTTCTTTATCCATCCATCCATTGACGAATCTCTAGTTTATTTCTATTTCCTGGCCATTGTAAATAGAGCATGAGTGAGCATGGAGGAGCAGATAGTCCTATAGTATGATAGAGTCCTTTGGGAATACATACAAGAGTGGGAAAGCTGGACCACATGGTAGATCATTTTCTTTCCTTTTTAAGAATCTTTGTACTGATTTGCACAGTGGCTACATTAGTTTGCACTTCCCAGCAGTGAATGAATGTTTTCTATTGTCATTTGTTTTTATTTTTCTGTCTTTCTTAAATCCTGGCTACTCTGAATGGAAAAGATGAAACTCAAGACAATAAATGTAATGCACTGTGAAAATAGATCCACTAAATATAGATTATCTTAAATTAGGTCTTTTTAAGACATTCAACTTGCCTTCTAAGTCAGGAGAATTACATACAATTGCTGTGCAACACTATCATGGACATGGTTGAGATGAGGGGTAAAAGGAGGCTGTGTGAGTTTAGGGTCACTTCCTGGAGAGGAGGAGCCACTGGTTGCATGTGAGACAAGCAGTATTTTCTTAGAACTATTGCTGTTTTGTTTAACTTGTTCTTGTTTCTTAAAGGCCTAAAATACATCATTAAGTTATTCATTAAAGATTTCTCTGATTTAAAAAAAATGAGAATGTATGTCTCTGTGTGTGTGTTGTAGGTGTATGTGTGCACACACTATGGTGCAAGGGCGGAGATTAAGTGTGTATGTTTTTGTGTTCATGTTGTGGATTTATGTGTGCACAAGCAATGATGCAAGGGCAGAGATTAGAGGGCAGCTCTGTGGAACCAGTTATGTGGGTTCTGGTGAGTGAACTCAACTTTCCAGGTCTGTGTAGCAAGGACCTTTAAGTGTTGAATCACATCCTTCTTAATTATCGTCATTCTTTTGAATTCTTTGTCTGGAATTCATCTACCTCATTTTTATTGGGGGCATTTACTTTAGGATTGGCATATTTGGGAATAAAAATTCTACCTTAAGTTCTCATGTTACTTGTGTTGGAATTGCACATTCAGATTTAGATTGTTGTTTGGAATTTCTTTTTGTTTGTTTTCTTAGACAGGATTTGTAGCTTTTGGAGCTTGTCCTGGAACTCACTCTGTAGACAAGGCCGGCCTCAAACTCACAGAGATCTGCCTGCCTTTGCCTCCCGAGTGCTGGGATTAAAGGTGTGTGACACCACTGCTTGGCTTGTTGTTTGAATTTTTAAAAACATTTAAATTGCCATTCTTCTTTTCATTGGAAATGTTTGAAATGTTTGGGATAGACTAGTTAATATTAGGATTGAGATATTGTTTTCTTCTCTAGACTGGTATTCAGGGCATCAGTCTTGTTCCCAAGCATCCCATGACAGTCACTATCCAAGTGTAATCCACGATGGAATATGGTGATAGTTTATTATACAATCAGCTTTTAAGCACAAATCATCTTAAGGAGTAAAAGAATCATGGTAGTACTCCGTGTGTAATATTATTGTGGGCACAGGTTTGTAAAATAAAGGAAAAGACAAAGAACAGGAAACCTAGTAAGAATAGTGACTAGTGGCAACGAAGAAAGGGTAGAAGATTGCAAACAGAAAAGGGAATGTTGTGGAAGGGAGGAGTCAGAAGGATGAGATTGCTTTGACTAAAGGTAGGCAGGAGGCAAAGAGATAAAGACGAATGATTAGCTAAGGTAGAATGTTGCTCTTTCAGCTGGCACATGGAGATCCTTTAAATCTTATCAGACTAAGGAAGGACCTCTGCAAGAGGCAGTGACAGCCTCCTTTCTGCCCCTGCCTTTGGATCATAAGAGTGCCGTCACAGTGCTGCGCAAGTAAAGTCTATCCGCTCTAGATGTACCCAGTGATATTTGTCTCTCTTCATCTGGAAGACAAGCCAAGGCAGCTCAAAGACTGTTGTTAAATAAATATAAATTTCTCTTTCTTCCTCTCTTTTTTTCGTGTCTCCCTCTGTTCTCTTTTACCTTACACAGTTACCAGAGGCCAGCAAATTCCTGCTGCCCATCCGTTTGACATCCTTTTCTAGAGCATGCTCATTACTGCCAGTATCTGTTTGTCTCTGCTTCTCATTCATACTGCTCCATTTCCCCAGCCCCTTCTTATGTGGGACAAACAGTGCAAATTGGCCGTACATGACAATGGCTGCAACCTTGGCTATCATCATCGTTTTCCAGGATCACCATTCTTTTGTTTTTCCTTCTCTGTTCACCAGCATAAATCAATTGTGAAAAAAATTGTTTTTTCCAAAGAACAGCAGATATAGGTCCCTGAGTGACTATAAAGAAGACAGCAACCCCAGTCTCAGTGCCTCCAACTGACATACTGCATTAGAAGAAAGGTCAAAATTCTCTCATTTCTCCAACTTACCCCTCAACACTCCCGCTCTTGTTTATAACCTATGTTTTCTCTCTCCCTTCCCGGTACCAAACACTTTTCTTGTTACTTTTTGCTTTTCTAAGCCCATTCTATTGAGCAGGTGTTCATAATAGCCAGAAGACTATTTGGACAAATGCAGTCATTTACTGCTCTCTACTAACCCTTTAGAAGAAGCATTAGAAAACTAGAGACTGTTGATGAAGTTCAGTCCTAGTCTGTTTTGTACAACATACAATATAAAAATGTCTTCAAAATGTTTATGTATGAGCAAGAATAAAAGGAAAAGGAGGAAAAGAA
>PVIU01014030.1:0-53517 GCA_004026605.1 Ondatra zibethicus | reverse complement strand
GGAAGTAAAAGATCTATTTGACAAGAACTTTAAGACCTTGAAGAAAGAAATTGAAGAGGATACCAGAAAATGGAAGGATCTCCCATGCTCCAGGATTGGTAGGATCAATATAGTAAAAATGGCAATTCTACCAAAGGCAATCTATAGATTCAATGCAATCCCCATCTAAATCCCAACAAAATTCTTCATAGACTTGGGGCGAACAATATCTACATTTATATGCAAAAACAAAAAGCCCAGGATAGCAAAAACAATCCTATACAATAAAGGAACTTCCGGAGGCATTACCATCCCTGACTTCAAACTCTATTACAGAGCTACAGTAATGAAAACAGATTGGTATTAGCATAAAAACAGAGATGTTGACCAATGGAATCGAATTGGAGACCCGGATATTAATCCACAAACCTATGAACACCTCATATTTGACAAAGAAGCTAAAAGTATACAATGGAAGAGTGAAAGCATCTTTAACAAATGGTGCTGGCATAACTGGATGTTAACCTGTAGGACAAGGAAAATAGATCCTTATCTATCTCCATGCACAAAACTCAAATCCAAATGGATTAAAGACCTCAATATTATTCCGACCACACTTAACCTTATAGAAGAGAAAGTTGGAAGTAGCCTTCAAAACATGGGCACAGGAGATATACGTCAAGATATACGCCAATGTGACTTCTATGTAAAACCCCAGTGGCACAGACAATAAGAGCAACAATGAACAAATGGGACCTCCTGAAACTAAGAAGCTTCTGTAAAGCAAAGGACACTGTCATTAAGACAAAAAGGCATCCTACTGAATGGGAGAAGATCTTCACTAACCCCACATCGGACAAAGGTCTGATCTCCAAAATATACAAAGAACTCAAGAAACTAGACAGTAAAATGCTAAATTACCCAATTAAAAAATGGGGTAATGATCTGAACCGAGAATTCTAAATAGAAGAAGTTCGAATGGCCAAAAGATTCTTAAGGTCATGTTCAACTTCCTTAGCGATCAGGGAAATGCAATTCAAAACAACGTTGAGATACCATCTTACGCCTGTCAGAATGGCTAAAATCAAAACCACCAAGGATAGCCTATGCTGGAGAGGATGTGGAGTAAGGGGAACACTCATGCATTGCTGGTGGGAATGCAAACTGGTGCAACCACTTTGGAAATCAGTGTGGAAGTGTCTCAGGAAATTGGGAATCAACTTACCTCAGGATCCAGCAATACCACTCTTGGGAATATACCCAAGAGTTGCCCAATCATACTACAAAAGCATTTGTGCAACTATGTTCATAGCAGCATTATTTGTAATAGCCAGAACCTGGAAACAACCTAGGTGCCCCTCAATGGAAGAATGGATCAAGAAAGTGTGGAATATATACCCATTATAATACTACTCAGCGGTAAAAAACAATGACATCCTTAAATTTGCATGCAAATGGATGGAAATAGAAAACACTATCCTTAGTGAGATATCCCAAACCCTAAAAGATGACTATGGTATATACTCACTCATTAGTGGACCCTAGCCATAAACAAAGAACATTAAGCTTAAAGATCACAAGCCTAGAGAAGCAAAATAGCAAGGTGAACCCAAAGAAAATCATAGATAGATCCTTCTGGAAATTGGAAGCAAACAAGACCTCCGGCCAAAAGGTGGAGGCACGGGAATGGGGATAGGGGTGTAGGTAGGTGTGGGGTGGGTGAAAGGGAGAGAGTGTGGGAGAAGGGAGAAGGGATGGACTGGGGAGAGCTTGGGGGAGTGAGAGGGTGGAGATGGAGGAAGGGTGGATATTGGAGAATGGAATAAGATATCTACATTAAGGGAGTCTTTTTAGGATTGGCAAGAGTCTTGGCTCTAGAGGGGATCCCAGGTGTCCACGGGGATGTCCCCAGCTAGGTACTTGGGCAGCAGAGGAGAAGGTGCCTGATCTCGCCTTGTCCCATAGTCACATTGGCGTATATCTTGACGTATATCATCACCATAGAAATTTCGTCCGATTGATGGAGATAGAGACAGAGACCCACATTCACATCAGAGCAATGGACTGAGCTCCCAAGGTCCAGTTGAAGAACAGAAGGTGGGAGAAATGACCAAGGAAATCGAGACCGGAATAGGCTGGTCCACCAACCGAGACAGTGTGCCTGATCTAATGGGAGCTCACCAAATCCAGATGGACCTGGACTGAATGAGCATATGATCAAACCGGAATCTCTGAATGTGGCTGTCAATGGGGACTGACTGAGAAGCCAATGATAATGGCACTGGGACCTATTTCTTCTGCATGTATTAGCTTTTTGGGAATCTAGTCTGTATGGATGCACACCTTCCTAGGCCGGGATGGAGGGGGGAGGGCCTTGGGCTTCCTACAGGGCAGGGTATCCTGCCCCCTCTTAAGGAAGCAGGGGGAGGGAGGAGGGTTAGTGGGGGATCGGGAGGGGACTGGGGGAAGGGGAGGAAGTGTAAATTTTTTTGAATGAAAAATGAAAGAATATAAAAAATTGGATTATTTTGTATTTTGATGTCTAGTTTCTTGAGTTTTTAAATATATTTTTGAGATTAGACCTCTGTTGTATGTGGGGTTGGTGAAGATATTTTCCCATTCTGTAGGCTGTCGTTTTTATCTTATTGACTGTGTCTTTTGCCTTGCAGAAGCTTTTCATATTCAGGAGGTTCCACTTATTGGTTGTTTCTCTCAGTGTCTGTGCAACTGGTATTATCCTTAAGAAGTGGTCTCCTGTGCTGATGTGTTCAAGGCTACTTTCCAGTTTCATTTTTATCAGGTTCAATATAGCTAGATTTATGTTGAGGTCTTTGATCCATTTGGATTTGAGTTTGTGCATGGGGATAGTCATGGATCTATTTGCATTCTTCTACATGCTGACATCCAGCACCATTTGTTGAAGATCCTTTACTTTTTCCATTGTGCCATTTTGGGTTCTTTGTAAACAAATCAGTTGTAGAACCTTCTCAACTAGAAAACAAATCGGGAAATGTTGTGGGAGTTCAATCCATTTATCCCATGACATTTGGGGTGCCTAGCCCTATGGGTGTGATTTTCTCTGGATACATGGCCAGATAAAATGGATAAGCATCACACATACTCTTTCTCTTGGGTGGTTGGAGCAGAAGCAAACCTTGAGATTAGTCATCATAACCCTTGGGCAGAATGGCAGCCAACAGCAGCTGGATCAGCAGCGGCATCTACCTCATTCTGTATTCATGAATCTTTTTTTTTCATTGCACCCCTTAATAAATAATTGGCCAGAGTTTGTGGGTCTTGCTGCAGTATTCTATCTACAGGAATGAAACTTGTTCCTTTTTCCTTCAGCCTGCCTTCCTCAAAGTTTATTTATAACGACAACATGACATGGTCATATTGCCATAAAAACATATTTTCAGATTTAGGGAGAGTTACCTTGTTAAAAATTTCACACAATAAATTTATGATGGAAAAATACCCACTTTAACTGATTGCCTTATTCAAATAGTCAAAATAACCTGGAAGACACCTCTTCTCCAGATATTACACACTTTTGTAATTTTCAGACATTGAGGTTTCCTTGGTTGTTTTGTTATGAGCAAATATAAGTGAATGTTCCCCCCCCCCAGCTACCATTCATGTTCCATTTATTCTGATTCCTCTTGTGTAATGATGTTGAAATCCTTTTGGAAATGTTTATCAAAGTCTCTCTGTGTAGATTTAACTTTTCCAGTATAGCTTAAAGGATTTAAATTAGAAGACAATGTATAATGGCATGAAGGGTCCTGGTTCTTAAACAGTACCTGTTAATCACTCAACATGCAAGTATCAAATTTGAGTATTCTTTAGTATGATGTGGAAGATATGCTAAGTTATAGATATCTAGATACTACCCAGTTCCTTCAGTTTTGGCTGAAGCCCAGTGGTTGCCATTTCTACCATGTTTCTAGATGATACTGATACTGTTAGCTGAGGGGCCTCATTTTGAAATCCACTGCCTCACAGTAGTGAATTTAGTTAACTGTATTTTCCTTCCATGCCTAGGGCTTTTTGCTTTATTCCATGGAAGAGCTCTGGATAACCTCATGATGTTTTGTTTATTTGTTTGTGTGCATGTGTATGTGTGTATGCATGTGGAAGTCAGAGGTCACCATTAGTGTCTGTCCTCAAGTAGTATCCCCTTCAGCATTTGGAAGAGTGCCTTTCACTGTTCGGAAGGTTGCCAGATAAGATAGGCTGGGCAGCCAGTTAGCCTCAGAGATCCCACCTGTCTCCACCCCCCCAGTGTTGAGATTACCATGCCCAATTTATGCACCATGGCTTCTGGGGATTGAACTCAGGATACCTGGCTCTTTACTGAGATTTCTTCCTAATCCAGCTTCATGTTTTTTTTGTGAAAGCAGTTGACCATGCTGTTTCTCTGGCTACACTGGTTTAAATGGATGTGATCCTAATCACTACAGAAAATATTAATAAGGACAAGATTAATTATGTAAATGGGGAGAAATGGTGGCATAGGATAGAAAGGAGTGAAGAAATGGTGGGTGGAGGGAAAGAGATGACAGGGACACAAAATGCTTCCTTTCTCATAGGTGAAAACTCAGAGAGATTGCCTAAAGAGGATTGAGCAAAAACAAAAATGTAACGACACAATATAGACTAAATGAATAGCCAAGACTATAACACAATGATGTCCCCATGGATCACTTGTTAGGGGATGAGAAGATAAAGTGGGGGGTGATCTAAATAAATTATTTAATTGTTTTTCAGGGGTAGTTGACAAAAAGCATTCCAAAGTCAGCAAGCCATGAAGTTGGATTAACTATACCATTGAACAATTACACAAAGAAACTAAAGACAGAAACTGGGGCCAGGTTGGGCTAGAGTATGTGCTTATGTGATTACTATGTGTTCCAAGGCAAGGATCACCAAAATAAGCAACACTAAAAAGAAGAAAATAGATGAATTATGGGTTATCTTACATGGTAGGGTGAAAGATAGTTGTTTTTTGTAGTGAGTTATTTGGCAGAGGTTATTTATTTTGTGTGGGGGAGGAGTGTGCCATGGTATGTGTGTGGGCAATTGAAGGAAAGGTTGTAGGAATGTGTTCTCTCCTTCCACCATGTGGATCCCAAGGGACTAAACTCAGGTCATCAAGCTTGGAGACAGGAACTGCTGTCTACTGAATCATCTCACTAGCTGGCCTACTTCTGTGGAACTTAAATGAAAACAACAACAACCTACATACTGGTATTTCTTTAGTAAAAACATGTAAGCAGGCTACTCAGTTTAAAGCTACAAAGGAAAAGTGCAATAAAAATTTTAGACAGGTTCTCACTACATAGATCAGTTGGCCTTGAACATTTGGCAGTTCTCCTGCCTCAACCTCCTGAGCCTGGTGAGTTCAAACCTCAAGTCTCACTGACATGTATGATTTGGAGGTAAATTGCTTGGAGTCTCTAGTCTCAATTTTCTTTCTTGAAAGTTGGGAAGATAATTTATCACAAATTGTTCTGAGAATGTGAAGCAATAATTACGCACAAAGATCATTTAACACAGTATTTGGCATAATAAACAAATAATTTTGGCCACTCTTACTATGAGCATCATTATAACCATGCTAGCAACAGACTAGCAACTAGATTGTCAGGAGTTATAGACAAAATGGAGGCAGGAAAGCCAAATTTGATCCTGCATGGATTACTGAATGGCGTGTTATAGTACACTTATTTACATCCTGTGTAGTAGCGTATATGAGTGTCTGGATTACTATACCTTTGTAAATAAATTCAAGAAGTAATAGATATGGAGTATTCTTTTTTCTGTAAATCTGATTCAATAGTCTGTTTACTATAGCTTTCCTAGGTGTGGTGGCTCACATCTATAATCCTCGCATCTGCAAGGCAGAAGTAGGAAGTGTGTTATGAGTTTTCTGGCAGCCTGAGCTACCTAGTGAATTCTAGGCCATCTTGGGCTACAGAGTGAGATTTTTGTCACACCTCCTCACCTGATGTAACTTGATAGGATTTTGGAAAATAAAGAAAAAGAATGAATGGGCATGGAGTGTATAAAGAAGTGAGTCGTACTTCATATTCATCTTTGCTAGAAGGCACATGAAGGGAACAGCAGCCTCTTAAGGTACTCTCTCTGGAGGTTCCAAATGGAATCTGTTGGAGAACTGAATTTGAATGTATCGGCTTTGTTTCCAGATGACTAACGTAGGAGCAAGTGACCTGAGCTGACTTCATCCTCTTGCCCTATACATCCTTGAGAAAGGCAAAGTTACACTAACGTTCTGCATCTTCAATAATTCATCTGTCAGTTTGAATTATTTCATCTAAGCTGATCCTGATGTTATAACTTGACTCTCTAATGAGTGTGGTGAGAAAAGTCATGTTGTCCCTAGAAGCTCACCTATAAAGTTAGCACTAATAAAATCCTGACCCACACAGGCCAATGCATCATCATTATTGTACTTTCCATCCCTGGGGCAACTTGGCATGTTAACACAGAAATATATCTAGAGAATGGGCATGAGCCAGGACAAAGAAGACCACAGACATCCCCTGTGACCTTTAATGACTCACAAAGGGGCTGTATTTCTGCAGTAGAAGAAATGCCTCTATTATTCCTTCTGGCCAGGAGACGATGTAGTTGAGTCAGTAGTTGAAGCAAACAGATGCCAAGGTGGTCTTGATGATTCCTGTCCCCAGAGTTCCTGCCCTGTCCGATCCTCTCCCCTGAAATCTGAGCCGGACTTGTATGTGATGTGCTTCAAACAGCACACAGTAAAGGAAAAAGTTTAGAGATGAATTTAAATTTCCAAATAGGTTAGTTTTTTTTTTAGAAAATCTATTTGTGTGTGTGTGTGTGTGTGTGTGTGTGTGTGTGTGTGTGTGTGTTAGTATGTACAAGTTGAGTGTGGTTGTCCAAAGAGACCAGAAGACAACATTGGATCCTCTGGAGCTGTAAATATAAGCATTTTTGAGCTCCCTGATGTTGGTTCTGGAAACTGAACTTATATCCTCTGTGAAAGCAACAAATGCTCTGTGGTGGTTCTTCTTGGTTATCAACTACTTGACTACATTTGCAATTAAAACCCCAAAATGGGGGGCAGACTTGCAATGGATTTTTTGTTGTTGTTGCTTAATTTGAAGATTTACCTCTAATCTTAATCTTCGAGTTTGGAAGATATACACCTTTAATCTGGGTTTCATGTTCTGCTGGAAGCTTGTAAAAGGACATAGAAGAAGGAAGCTTTGGTTTTTCGCCTGCTTGCCCTCACTTTGCTAGCAAGTCCTTTCCTTCACTGTCATTAGAGCTTACTGCTACAGAATTGCAGCGTACGTTGAAGGGAGCTGAGATGTCCAGCCTTGTGGACTAAGCAACTTCTGGATTCTTGGACTTTATGTTCACAGCCAGCCATATATAAGCCATTCTATTCACGGCCAGCCTATAAAAGGAATTCAAAGAAATCCTATATATATATTCTATAAGTTCTGTTACTCTAGAAAACCCTAAGCAATACATGCTCTTAAATGCTGAGCCATCTTTCCAGCCCCAGTTTTTGGGAAACCAAAAGGAAGATTAACACTAGCCTGACATAACCAGACAAAAACCCTTAAAGGGGGACTGGATCCCTCTTTAAGTCAGAATTCTCCTTTAGGGATTAATATATATATTATATTAATAGAATATAATTATATTATCAGCAAAATTCCAGGGCTTCAGGAAAATGGTTGCAGGGAACATATTCTTTCCAACTACATCCTCCACCACATCCTTAGATGAATTTTCAGTCCAGGTATAACCTTGATTGAACCTTTGTGAGACTAGCTATGTCCAAATTACTGATCCATAGAGACTTCAACACAGTAAAAGTATTTCATTGTAAGTCACTACTTTGCTTTTGTTTTGTGGAGTGGAACTGGGTATCTAACTGAGGAACTCACACATACTAGCTTGGCAAGTACTATACTTCTAACTTCTATGTTAATATTTTGTATAAGTGACAGGAGGAACAAAGGGGAGAAAGAAGACATTCAGGAAATAATTCACCACTGAAGACCATATTTCAATTGGCATCCACAAAATTATGAGTACATATCTCCCCTCCCTTTCTCTCCCCTCCCCTTCAGCCCTCTCCCAATTTACCCCACGCTCCCAATTTACTCATGACATCTTGTCCCATGAAGATTAGATCTTGTATGTCTCTCTTAGGGTCCTCTTTGTTGTCTAGGTTCTCTGGGATTGTAAATTGTAGGTTGGTTTTTCTTTGCTTTATGTCTAGGAGCCTCCTATGAGTGTGTACATATTATATTTGTCTTTCTGGGTTACCTCACTAAATATGATGTTTTCTAGATCCATTCATTTGCTCACAAATTTCAAGATGTCATTTTTTTCCCACTGTGTAGTTCTCCATTGTGTAAATGTACCACATCTTCTTTGTTCTTCGGTTGAAGGGCATTTAGGTTGTTTCCAGGTTCTGGCTATGACAAATAATGCTGCTATGAACATAGTGTTGCACTTGTCCTTGTGGTATGATTGAGCAGCCCAGATATTTCTTAACCTAGGATGTACACAGAGCTAAGGAATGGAATTTGGGTAATGTGAACTCATGTTGGATCCAAAGAGAGAAAGAAAAGTCTTTATGTGATCCAATCTTTATTAAATATATCATTGAATGTTTTCAACATTTCCTATGTGAAATGTGTAGCTAAAATGTCAAGTAAGAAGACAAGTTTATGTTTAAATTAATTTAAATTATAAAGTTACAAAATCAGTTCCTTGGTCAGCCATGTTCAAAGAACCCAGCAGTCACATGGAATTAATTGCTACTATTTTTAGCATCACAGTTCACAGTTAGAAAAATGTCATTACTGCAGAAAAGTTCTTTTGGATAATGAAGGATACTATTTTTGAAGGATGGCTTAGATACTTTACATGCCAGAGTATGACAGTCCTCAATACTCATAGTCTGATAAACATGATTTTCAGTTGCTATGTTTTATCTGATCACTAGTGTCTAGTACCATGGTTTGAATTCCCTTACTATGGCATGTTATCTGTCATTGTTTAAAGGACCAACTTTGGGGCAAACTCTTCAATCCAAAATTCAATATGTAAATAAAATATGTGTGTGATGGTTAGCAACCAATCACATCACATCCTTCAAAGACTGACAGTCACTGCTCACTGAGTACCTGCTGGTCAGTTCCTGCACAGAACACAGCCTGTGGCTGCGCTGCCTCCTTTGATTCCCCGAGTGATGAGACAGACCCAAGAACAGTTTAGAAAAGTGGGACACTGGGATAAAAAAACCGGCTAGCAAAGCTGCAAGTGCCACAAAGAAACCAAAAGTGGCTATGCTGGAGGTGGAGTAATTGAAGCAGTAGGTGACAGTGGGAAGGACAGTGTCTACATTTGGAACTATCGACGTGCAGTCAGAGACATGCAGTGAAGGAGAGTGCTTGAGAGAAAAGGATGAAGCTGTCTCAGAGAAAGTGACAGAAAAGTCACATTAAGAGAACTCTTGGAGGTATTTCATAAGACTCAAAGCACAAATGCAAAAACTGTTAGCAGCTCACCAAAACGTAGAAAAGTGCATGACAATTTATCAAAGCACAGAACTTTTCGAACTACTCTTGATAAGGTTTTATGGGAAAGACCTGCTTAAGTTCTTTAGTTTCTGATGTTCTTTGCTTATTTTTTGAGTTCTCGAGAGTTTTTAAAATTTGTATATATTCGTTATCCATAGTGGTTGGACTTGACAAAAACCATTTTTCTAAACTATATCTGAGTATGTTGACCATATTTACTACCCCGATTCTTTCTTTATTTTCTAAGGCATGATCTCACTAATGATGCCAGGTTGGGCCCATACCTGGCAGGAAAGTAACTTAAAATACTGGAAAGCCAGGCATGACGTTGCTTAGATATAGTCTTAGAACTCAGGTGGGTGAGGCAAGAGGATTTCAAGTTCCTGGCCAGTCTGGTCTACTTAGTGAGAACCTAAACAAACAAACAAATAAACAAACAAAACTCCAACTAGTTTCACAAAAATTTCTAATGTTCTTAGCCATTTGGAATTAATTAATAGAAAGTATATTCAAGTTTTGAGAATTTTTCGCCTAACTGTATTTTATTCTGGTCCCTAAGTGTCAGCCTGCCATTTTCTCATTCCGATACAGCATGTAAATAAAGGCTGTTTGGAATGACACTGCTTCTGAACTCCTCTTTTGGCAGAGAATGATAAAGGCTTACTCACTGTCTTTGATAGAAGGTTTATCAGTCATATTAATCACTATGCCCACACAATATTTGTCCACCATTAGGAAGTTATTCATAGCTGTTGAATAAGTAAGTAGAATTAGCCTGCCTTTATAAGTAGGAAACAGAAAATAGTCATGGGTCATTGATGGGAAGGCAGGATAGATAGACAACAGACATTAGTGAAGATGGAAACAGCTGAAATAGCATTTATTTAGTTGGAGGTTTCCAAGGGAGTTAAGATTCCTGGTAAGAAGCTTCTGTAGTAGCAGTTTTCCATTTGGCTTTTCCGAAGGTCTGTAGTGTTCATGATCTCTCTTCCTACTTCCACTCACTATAGGGGAGTTCCCATCACTCTTACCCTCTTGTGAACCCTGTGACCTGCAATAACTATAGGCCTGGCAAGGTAGTCCCACTTGCAAAAATGTTATGGAAGTAACCAACCATTTTCTGATTTGATTTTAGGCCCACCCCACAGAATTATGCCAGGTACTATTATTTGGATCAAAAACTCATGAATTGATATAGTCATAAACCATAAGGAGAACCTAATGCCTTAATTCTGCTAAGTGGACATAGTATTAAACTGACCTCCTATTTCTTATTTCTATATGTATATATTAGTTCTTCTGTTATAGATGAGCTTATCAGAGGAGCTGCTTTCTTCTGTAGTAAATGGCTATTAATCCAGGGATCACAACTGACCAGCATTCAGAAAATAAGATACTGTGGACTGCTCAGTTCTAAATTGGACAGCTATATCACACCGCCTCCCCAAGACTCAAGGACCATAGTGAAAGAGGGGTCAGAAATATTTTAGGAGTTAGAATCAGAGGGTGTTTGCTGTGCAACTGTTTTATTGGCTATGAGAAGGCTACTGTATAGGTGAAATTACAGTGGCTATGACTATGTACACAAGATGGAGAGAAGAGCGAGCGATGCAGGCAAAATCTCCCCATGAATTTGGAGGGGGCTCACGAACTCCAACTCCTAGTTGAGCAGCTATTGGCAGTTGATAGCTGGTGAGGGAGGAGTCAGTTTTCTTCAGGGGTGAACTCCCTGAAAGGCTTCTGTGCACTAGTAGATAGTCCCACACTCATTCACATAAAGACAGCACTAAGTAGACACTGTGGGATTAAAACAGAGCACATGAAGTATGGGAAAGGAAAGTGACAGGGAGATAAGAGAAGGGTTTGGGGGAGAGAATGGGCTAAGGCTACCATGCACTGGTAGATAGTCCTACATGCACTCATACAAGGACAGCACTAAGCAGACACTGTGGGTTTAAAACAGAATAAATGAGGTATGGGAAAGGAAAGTGATAGGAAGGTAAGAGAAAGATTGGAGGGGAGGAAATGTGCTGAATTTGATCAAAATACGTATGCATATGTGAAACTCTCAAACAATAGGAAAATAAAGTACAGATACCACATAAATCTATGATTATAGTGAATCTTACCCATATATTGTGAATAATACGTCACATATGGCACAGAAGTTTGGTTCAAGCTGTGAGGTGTAAATGAGAATAAACAAGAAGAATGAAAATTAAAAAAATCGAAGGCTCTAAAATGGTTATGTGAGAAAAAAATGAGGTGAAATTATAAATATGGTGGGAAAGACCAGAAGAATCTCAGCCGAAGGCAGCAGGTTAATTTTATAAGTCCCATGGGATAATTATCTATCTATTTCCCAGCAGGGTAGGTTTTATTTTCTTCCACTATTTTGTGCAGCAACAACATTTTGTAGATAGAATTTTTTCCATGGATTTCCTATGTGGGGCTTTGAAATTACAAAGTGATCTTTCTCAACCCTCCTTCCAAGGCTCAGAGAACATCCCGGGGGGGGGGCGGCGGCGGGGGCGCCAAGAATGCAAGAGCCTGAGCCTGGGCTGGAATCTTAGGACATGCTGCTCTCTAATCATCGCCTGGCTATGCCACTCTTGCACTTGCAACAGTTGTGCTCACCTGCACAAGATTGAGCCAACTAAATTTTTTCTTCCAGCGTGGGTGACGGAGAGACTTAGGAGGCGCTGCCTCAAACTGAGGAGGAATGAGAAGAAGGGAGGTGCATGTGTTGGGGAGACTTGAGGGGAATTGGAGAGGAGAAATGAAATTGGAGTGGGTATTTCAGTTATATATTGTATGAAATTCTCAAAAAAAATCAGTTTTAAAATATTTTCAAGGTGAGATGGGTAGCCAAGGGATAACTGGAATAACTAAGAATACCCAGTTTAGTGATGATAGTCAAGTTGCTATAAATATAAACTCAGTGCAAAAAATTAAATTTTTATTTCTTGATATTTTAAAGCCATATAGCTATTATTATAATCTGCCTTTGAGGAGGATTAGGCACATTGCATCTAAATTTCTTTTTTATACTTTATGTACTATCAGAGAGAAAATGAATATTGAATTCCATAAAGACAAATTGAAAGCTTGTCTCATAGACAAACCGACAGACACACACACACACATCAAAAATTGATCAGGTTCAAAGCAAAGACAAAATTAGGCTAGAGACAATGTAATATTTATGTGCTTTTATCCCCGACAACCATAATCTTCTGTGTCTATCTCTTGTCTCTTCATTTCCCCCCTTTCTTTCTTTTCCCTTTTCTTTCTCTCCCCTCCCCTTTACCCTCACTTCTGGGGATGGAACCCAAGGTCTTATATAGGGCATACATGTAACTTTCTAAGTGCTTAGATAAGAAATTGGCTGAACATAGCTGATTTGATCTCCTCAGATTTCCAATTTCAGAAACAGTTATCAGGAGCCCAGTGAGTGCTAAAGAACAAATTGCCCCATTTCCAAATCAAGAAAAATTCAGGCAAAACAGATTAAAGCAACATTCTGAGTGGCTCAGAGATAACATTAAGGTATATGACAACTTGTGTTGGAAGTTTATGGAACCAGAATGTAAGTGGGTGGAGCGTCTTTACCATGAAAGATGGAGTTCTTAGCAAAAGGAATCAAACTCTTGTATTGATATTGTACCTGGTGGTTTCAAAACTTATTTTCAGCCTCTCTTTTCTGGAAAATATTTGCCTGTGTGACTAGATTCATTCCTGTTGAAGAGAAAGTTGGTGGCATTTGTGTTAACTTTGACACCCAAAGAAACTGTATCAAATAGTGGATCTCACTAATGCTGCAATTGTTGCTCACGTGACACCTCTCCCTCTCATGGCAACTATGTTCCTTTTGACAAATCCACTTGCATAAGTATGAAGGAATTGGGGTCCAAGTTCTCAGACCACTTCTGAGTTCAAAGTTAGACTCAGAAGAATAAAGACACTGAAACGCATATAGAAACTGTTGCTGGGGGAAAGAGACAGAAATTGTGGATAATGTCTATGGAGGCCGGGTTTGTCGAGGATTTTCATTTTCATTAGCATTCATTTCTGTAGCGCTTGTTTAATGATGTGGAGGAATTGTTCATTTCTGATATGTGAAGTGGCATGGTTGTGTTTACAACTTCTTATTCCCAGAAGATTCTTACTGAGATATTCATGGATTAAACAATATGATGTCTGGGATTTGCTTCTAAATCATACAGGCTGGAAGGAGGTGAGTAGAAATAGAGAAAGTAAAACTGGTCAGGAGGTGATGGACAATGAGTCCCCATTTGTATCTTTTATAATGACTGCTTAATAAAAGCGGTGGGGGATACACTCCGGAAAACAGGCTAGACACTGAAAGTAAACAAACTCCAGTGCCAGGTAGCTTTGCTCTCCAGTTCCATGCTCTTCAGACTTTAATGACTGTAACTCTACCTGTGACAGTATTTTGCATATACGCACCAGGCTTATTTGTTTGATTATTTATTTATTTAAAATTATGTACATGTACCACTGTACTATTAGCCATTATAAAACATACACAAACATAAAAAAACTAGATAAAAATAAACACAAGTATCATTCTAGTATGTTCTTCCTATACGCTAATGGACCTGGGCTTCAGTTAGAAGCCCCATGCTTAGTGAAGGGAAGGGGACCTTTTGAGATTTTTGAATAGTAAAGACTGTTTAGGAGAACAGAAACTTACTTGAGTAGCCACAGGAAATATGAGATTGGCTAGAAAGACCCAGAGCTATTTCCCTGAGGCTTCTCAAAGAACCACAATGGACTAGGAAGTTGTTCTAGCTAGATTTGCAATTTGAAAAAGGACCATCATTTCCTTGTAAGCTTCTTTTCAGTATATGCACTACACATAATGTGTTCTGCACACAGTCAGGATACAATATGCATAGAAAACAAACATCCTCCACATATATGTAACACAACAATCATGATAATTATAATATCTAACATTGAATACTTATTCTCCATCAGATATTGTGGTAAGAACTTTACAATACACAATTTTACTTAAAACTTGTGAAAACCCTATGGAAATAGATCTCATTACTGAAGTCCATTTCACAATAAGGAAATTGAGACAGACTGCAAAAAAGATAGCTTTCTGAAGATGAAAGGGCTAGGGAATGGCAGGACCAAAATTTAAATCAAGATGTTTCAGATCCCAAGCCCCACATTTCATAACTTCTAAACCATAATGCCACCAGAAGGAACTAATACAGTGTCCAAAACCAAGAGATCATATAGATGATTAAATGAGATAATACATGTGATAATGTTTAGCACATTGTCTGACACAGAGCACACATCCTATTATTGTTTGTATTATAGTACACAGAATATTTACTACGATTTTCCACAGTAAACACCACTAATGTCTCTCAATAGCAAAACACCAAATATTTAGAATTGTAATGAAATAATGTTTTATTATTTAATCAAACATTATTTATAATAACACATGTCTGAACACCTTTCATTGATTACAATCTATAAATCCGTGGTGTGGCTTTTGCTGAGTCTCTGTGGAATGAATGGCTGAACAGAGAGAAATAGCAACTGTGGACCTTGCTAGGTCTCCTGCACGGCAGGCTAGAAAAATGGGAAATATTGGTTTTTGCTATACTACTCTTATTCTAAGAAGCCATTTACATAAATAGAATGTGGAGAACTTGCCTACGGAGTGATTCAGGAACTACATATGTACATATCAATTTTAACTTATGATCAAAGAGTTTGCCTTCTTTTGTTTTGACCCAAATATAGTTTTAGAGAGATGATAGTTGAGAACACACCTTTGCATTCCCTTAGTTTCACTTGGAATGATCAAATTTGCCATGTTTCTGTTCAGATTTCATATTTCTATCAGCCAAATGAAGTATTCATTAAATAAATACTATGTTTTGAATCATGGCTTCAATTATCAGAGTAGTCATCTCTCCTTGATTTACTGGAACATCCTAGAGTTGAAATTTTGTCTGAGTAGTAGGCTGTCCTTCCATGGTTTGTTGCTAGCCATAGCTCCCATAAGGGAGGTGCCACAGGAAGCTCTTAGAGCTGAGGGCTGGGAGCTGAAGGCTGAGATGTGCTTCACAGGTGCTGGTGTGTGGTCTGATTTACAATACCGGGTCTGTACTTCTTGTGATGATTATGTCTTCTGTTTTGTGCAATTCTATGAATATTTTACTAGGTGCTCTCTAAAGGAAGTCATAAGCTTCATGGTTGAATCAGAAGAAAAGAATGCCTTTGGTTTATGTATTTTGACGTTGAGTCAAAGCAGATCTCTCTTTTTCACTAAACAATTTAATTTTGGCCTTACTAATTCCATTTATTTTATGCAATTAGATAACTCATACCTTTAGCTATTGCCTAGGATCCTGCCCATCATTTCCTCTGTTCTTCTATTTGGGGAAGTTTTAAAGTCTAGAAATACTGTAAAGAGCGCTTATGTTGACACAATGGGATCTGCCTCACCCCCTGCCCATCTGCAGCATAAACCAAAATTAAATATGTGGGAATTCTTGGAAGAAAGCATCCAATAACAAAACACTATGAGCAAAAGTTAATTTATTATAGATATTTTCTAATAATTCATAATAACTTCTTTAATTTTAAATATCCTTTTGCTAGTTCCAATGCTTAAAATCATAACTTTGAAAACACAAGAACTGTTTTATATACATTTTGATTTCTTTTCTATTTTTTCTTTTGATTTTTACTTCTAAATATGAATGATAGGGTCTCTAAGTATCCACTTGGAAGGAGAGGGTCTAGGATTCATTGTTTTCCTCTAATATGGTAGAATTTAAAATTTCACATCATATGCCTGGAATTTTGACTATATGAAAAATAGCCAAATGCCATCATTTTCTCATAGATTCCTTTTACATGTAATATATGTATAATATAAACAGAATACATCTGATTAGGACATTTCAACATTTCATCATTGTAACTTCTATCTCCTATTTTATATAAAAGAACAAAATATACAGAGAGAAGAAAGGAGACATCTGTTTATTGTACACAGAAAGTAAAGAAAAGTTCATGTATGGCTTTGCAAAGGTAGATTATGATGTGACTTTCATATTTATTTATTTAAAAGCATCTTGAGAGAACGTGTTAGTGTGCTTACAAGAGCGGCCATGGTGGTTGAATGTCGCATCGATAGTCCAATACTAGGATCCCCAGTGGTCTTGCCAGTGGCTGCCTCGGCAGCTTTCAGGAGACAAATATAGTTTATGACCACTTCATCAATCTTCGCTACAATTTCCTGCCGCTGTGTTTCAGAGTTCACGACTTTCACTAACCGCATACAAGCTTCTGTTAGGCAGCAGAGCACTTGAAAACTGGAACTCATAGCTAGGAGCATCTCTTCTGGGCTTTTCTCGGCCATTGCCAGTTTTCTACAGGCACTTCCCAACTGTCTGGACTCAATGGATAACAGTTGCTTATATTGAGAAAGTGTAAGATCATATGCTTGAGGGCGTGATTCCTCCCTCTTCGCCTTGGTTGCCCTGACAAGGCAGAGCAGCTCATTGGCATCATTCTGGGCTTCAAGGAACCCATCGGGCATTCCATATGTGCTAGCCTTTAGGGCATTTATTCTTGCAATTCGGGCATCAAAAGCCAGACTGCTAAAGTCCAAGTCATCTGGGCCACGGGGGTCTTCTGTCCAGACCTTCAGCACTGGCCCCCTCGACAGTTCTCCTTGTTTCTGCAGTCCAACACTCAGAGATGACTTGCTTGGTTCCTGCATGGCTTGAGTTATCTGTGGTTGATAGAGGCAAGAGACCTGAAGGGTGGTCTCTCCCTCCTCTTCATCCTCATCCCCATCTTCATCGTGCCCTTGGTTCAGAAAACAATAGCTGAAGGGTCCTCGGCATCTCCAGTTGCTGCCCTCCAGCTTCCGCAAGGGTAGGGTCCTATACAGCTTTGAGTCCTTATGAGACACTGGGGACCTTTTGTGAAACTTTCCCTCAGAGATAAAGTGCATCGAGCTTTGGGAAAAACTTTTGGTGAGCTTCTTCCCCAGGGGGAGTTCTGCTCGTCTTTCCGAACTGGCCTCATGTGCTTCTGTGATACCTGGATACTTCAAGCTGACTGCACCCTTGGTTCTCTCTCGGAAGGTCTCCAAACCTATGGGTCCTGAGAGGACACTGCTGCTTTGTCTGAGTGCTCTCTGGCTGGGGGGTGTCCTGAGGCTCCCCCCTCTCAGATCCGCTGGCCACCAGCTCACAGCCTCTCCAAATGCCTGGTTTGCTTGGGAGAAATCATTAGGGTCTTGATTTGGGCTTGGCACCTTTGATTCCAAGTGAATATTTGATGGGAGCAGGATGGGATCAGCTTCAGGATGTTGAGACCAAGCTGAAGGCATGCCTCCTTGTCTCTCCTTCCCAGGCTCTGTCAAAGCTACACTAGGGGTAGTAGAAAAACAGAGAGAGTCGTTAAGCATCTCCTGGGTGAACATTTTCACTACTGCTTTATGTGTTACCTGTTATTTTTCAAAGGTCCATTTTAAAAGAGCTGCCATGTGTCAGGGCTACCCTGCTTCCCAAAGATTCCTCCCTGACATCACATAACAGCTTCTGATGTCAATATATGGCAAGAACTCCTGGAGTCTATTACTTCTGGACCTACTGACCCGGATGAATTTGTCTAGAAATCTGAAACATTTGTACAGAGACAATTGCATTTCATGAATTTTCTTGCTCATGGTATGTACCTATGAAAGGTTAGACATATAGTTAGTAAATAAACAGCACACTGCATATATTATTCCAACAAAATTGAGATTGAGATATTTAAGTCCCATTTTAAGGGAGTTGGGTTAATCCTGGCATGGGTTACCATTTTTTAAGTGTTTCAATTGGATTCTTGCTAATTAATTCAGCTACCTGTTTTAAAAGGACAACATGAGCTGTGACGTTTCCTTGGTATAGGGCTTAAGGTCAAGACACTAGACAAGTTACTCAACTTCTATAGGAAAAAGAAACTGTCATATGAAGAAGAGCAAGAGGTATTGGAGGAAAAGGCTCTTTGCAAGCCATGGAGGGTTAAATGGCATTGTTTCTATTATTTATAGGTGAGCATGCAGCTAGACAATGAGTTGGGTAACATTCACAGACAACTTTCCCAAGGCAGCCAAAGCTAACAGTGAGTTTGGGGAAGAACTAGAAAATCTTCTGAAGACTTTTAAGGATATTTTTTAAAGGTAGAACTAGAAATCGACCTGTATTAGATCTCAGAAACCTTTACTGGCCACTATGGGAAAAACACTATTGTCATAACAGGAAACATTAAGAGCATCTACTTGGGTTACTTGATGACCAACCAAATAGGCCAGGAAGAGGGTGAGCCTGCTGGGTGGTGGGTTAGGGTGGACACAGAAGGTGCTGTGTTATTAATTCTACTTGATATAGATTTGATTTGAGGGGCTCATCATAACCCTTCATATTCTTCCCAACACTGATGTCCATAAAAGTCATGAGACTATTACTTTAGGGAAGGTGTTCCCTAAGGGTAAGAGAAGAATCTATGACTCTGCTGAGACACATAGAGTCTTGACAAATCTCCATCCTCCCTCTGTGCCTGCTCTTTATCCTTCTCTAAACAACACAGCAGGAAAACTAGAAAGAGGTTATCTCAGCAAGAAGAAAATGAAAGTGCTATGTGACCTTAAGCAATACTATCTTGTAGCCGGGAGTCATATGGGGACCTCCGCACTCAGAACTTAGAACAAAATTTATGACTCCATCAAATCCTAAAGTAAGAGCAAAGCAAGATTATAATGAGAAAACCCTATTTCCCACATTGTTCCATATTGAGAAGCCACTATTTATTGCCAATGAGTCAATGATTGCTTCTTAACAGCTCTGTGGCCTCTTTTCTACCTTTTACTCTATATTTTTAGGTTTGTTGTAAATAAGGTTCCCTGTGTTCCTGGCACATAAAATAAAACACTAAATCCATCATTGCTGTACCTGTGGTTTCCTTAATCTTGGGCAATCGATGGCATCCATCTCTCAAAGTGCCAAACAGGGGGTCGGCATTAATGGCTGTGTGCAGAGCAGGCACTGACATGCGTGGACACATTCCTTCTGTCTGTGGGTGTAATTCCTTGAAGGTGGCTCCATGGTTGGGATGGCCAGTGACTCTCTCCTCTGGTGAAATATAACTCCCTCCTTTCCCAGAAGCATCTGGAATCAGGTGCTTCGCCATGGAGGGGCAGAGGGGCGATTCCACAGGAGTGGCACAGGTACTACTACTGCTGCCTGGGCCACAGCCTGTGTCCACTGAAGAGCCTTGAGAACTCTGTAGAGAAAAATGGCCCTCACTCTGCAGGGATGACATCCGCTTGGCCAAATGGTAGTCACAAAGGCGGGCCACGCTGTCTTCAGCCTCGGGAAGCTTAGTGGCATGGTCACAAGTGGGCGAATCAGCATCTTCAGGGTTTTCTGAGTCTTTGGCTGAGGCCACACAGGCCATGTCTGTTAGGAAGCGGTTCCCTTGGTCAAGTCCTGAACTGTCATCAGCCTCTCCTTCCACAGCACCATCCTCCTTCCCTTCGGCCTCCCTGTTTCCCAGACCTGGACCTCTGGGAAAAGTTTTCATGGCTGGTGCTTCCACGCCGCTTTTCTCTACCACCCCACTATCAGAGGCCACATACCATCTTTGGCTGTCCTTGCGAAAGGCAGTTCTCTCCAGGTTAAAAGTGCTGAGGTGTGGACTGTCTCGTGAAGACACAGTGCCAACTTTGCCTTTGGTGTCCTCCTCCATCTCTGCCATTTTGGTTCCTTGCTGTTTTTTTCCTGGTGCATTCCCACTCAGGGAGGCTTTCCCCTCTCCCTCAGCAAGTTTGCTTTTCCTTTTGCTGGTACAGGAATATGCCACTGACCCCATATGCAGTTTGCTAAAATAGTCCGTGACCGACTTGGTCTCCATGGTTTCTGGCTCCATTTCCATGTGGTCTGAGTGAAGGATCTGCTTGGAAGGCACAACTTTGGGTGGGAGATCGGTCGCTGGGCGAGCAGCCAGACCATGGGAGGACTTTGGAGGCAAGCCCCCTGAGGGGGCTTTGGAAGTGGGAAACTCTGTCTGCTCTTCTGCCAGAGGGTGATAGCCTTCGTGAGTGGCCAAGAACATGCGGGAGAGACTTTCCGACTGCTTCTGGGCTGCGGCTAGCTCAGAACCCTCTGTCATTTCAGAAGAGTTAGTCTCATTGCCTGAGTCTGATGAAGACTCAGGGCTATAAGCCCGCAAGATGGCTACACCTGTATGCCATAAAAAACAAGAAGCAGTTAATGTCTGGAGCAGAGGCACTTAGAGACATGCAAGAAAATGTGACTCATTATTATTACAAAAATGAAAGCAAACAACCACAATGACAAAAATAACAAAATAAAAAAAAACAAGATTTTTTTTCCCTTTTCAGTAAGGACTCTGATTTTATTGCACAGTTGTTCCAGAGAGGGGGAGGGGTGTCATGATTTATTTTTAAATTAGCAACAAAGGAAATCACCTAACACAAAATCCCCATGATGATATATTTATGGGTCAGCATATTTATGAGATGGGACATGTATGAAATGGAAAAACATCACATAACAGGACTCCAAGGACAAATGGCTCAAAAGGATGAGATGACAATGGTTATCAGTGAATAAATGTAACAATGGTGAAAGAACCTGAATTGTCACTCTTCTGTTGTTCTTCTGAAAGGGCTTCTAGGGCTTCTAGTGTGGAAACGACAGTAGGGTCCAGTCCCTTCTCACACTTGCCCTCTGCGCTGGTGGGCACAGCATCAATGAGGGACACAGGAATCTCCTCATTCTGTAGGCTGCTGCTTTGTTCCTTGTCCTCTTGGAAGGATGTTGCCTGGCTCTGAGTGTCCTCCTCATCAGAACTGTCTCTAAAGCCAGGCGGGGGAGCAGCGATGGCCATGTTCAGAGAACGCAAGAGGAAGTCATCCTCATTGTCATCGCCTTCTGGAGGAGGCAGGGTCGTGAGGTCAATGATGTCATCACTTGACCCTGACAGGTCAAGGATGGTTGGTTGATTCATCTCACCCACCACAAGGTCTTCCTCGCAGCTCACCTCATCTTCATCTTCTGCGTCATCAGTGTTTTCTGCATAACAGATGTCATGTAAGAGGGGCTCCTCTAGCCCTTCAGGGGCTTCAAAGTTCTTCACATCACCTATGTTTGCATATACAGAATTGGCCACAAACTGGATGCTGTCTGTGTCTGGAGTGAGGTCCAGGTTTTTCATGTCATTGGCACTGCTGATGTAGAGATTCCTCTGCTTCTCCAGCATTTCTGGGTTCTCCTCTAACAGTCTTTCATAGCCGAGAGCTGGGGGACTCATGCCATCATCCAGGGCAAGATCTCCAAAAATAAAGGACACTTTAGCTCCTCTCGGGGATTCCTGTGCTTTCTTAATAGTGTCTGGTCCTGAGAGAGTCAAGAGGGACCGCTGAGCTAGGCTTCTGTAGTCAGCCTCACAGGGGGCATCTCCTGGCTGAGTCAGTGGTTGGCTAAGTTCATCTGAACTGTATGAGTTGTCAATATATAAATGCCGGTGCTCTTTGGGACATAAGGTGCTGTCTGTCATCTCAACTGTCTTCTGCTTAGAATCTATGTATGTGATTTGGGCTTCTTGTTCCCCTTCACCAATGAAGGTGGTCATCTGAGGCATACAGTTCCAATCAGGGCCAAGGATATTGTGTTTGCCTTTATTTTCTGTTCCTAAAGAGAAAGAATCAGGTAGATAGGTTATTATGCTGTATGGTTTTAGGGATAGTAGAGGTTCTCTCTCTCTCTCTCTCTCTCTCTCTTTCTCTCTCTCTCTCTCTTTCTGGTATGCATTGTATACATATGTGTATATGTGGGTATGCTCAGCCATGAGTGTGCACATGGAAACTAAACAAATGACTGGTACCTAACTCTATAATTTTTCATCTTATATTTTCCAGTCAGGGTCTCTCACTGAACCCGGAGCTTGGTGATTCAGTTAGGCTGACTCACCAGTAATTCTCTGGGGTCCACTTGCCTCTGCTTTTCCATTGTTGGGGTATAGGTGCACACCACCAGATATGGATTTTCATGTGGTTACTATGGACCCAAATGCAGGCTTTGATGTTTGCACAACAGGCATCTCATCCACTCAGTCATCTTCCCAGCCCCGTCTGTGTTTCATAATTTAATGGCTTGTACTATGACGGTGTTAGCACATCACCCAGAATTCCAAATAGGGCACTACTTGATGTAAGCTCCAGGTGTAAGATTCCTTGGTTAGGAGACTTGACCTTAACCAAATTGACACTGCATAAAAATAGAGTTGCTATTTAATAACTAGCATCTTGCAGGAGAGGATGATGTTTTAATTCTACCTTTGTTACTATTATTAGACCTCAATGATATTTATGAACAGAAATATGTAAAATGACTTTTACAGTCTTTAAAGGTAATATTCCAATGGACAGTTTTCCCAGAAATTATTTCATTTATTTTGTGAAGTGATATCCAACATTCTGTACTTGGGGAAAGATGATAATGGATTTCCTCTTCCTGGGGTTATGAGAAAGGCAAGGATCTTCATAGTTCTATCACATTTATGAGGAAACTAAATGTAGTAAATCTATTTTCAGCCTACTTGTACTTTAGTGGGTAGAATATATTCATGTATAAATGCCAGTATTCATATTTATATGTATGTGTATATAATACATAAGATAGATCCCTCACAGGACCTCATTTCAGCTATTTCTGGTCATATTTAATATTTGGGCTCATTTCAACATTTTTTTGCATCATGAGAACTTGCAAAGATTCTTTGCTGTTTCTCACCAATTCAAACTACAAAACACAAATTTAAATATTATTGTTTCATTTGCTCTTCAAGGATGTTTTAATGTGGAATGTACATGTGGAGATTTACTCTGATATTTAACAAGAGCGAAAAGTAGGTCATTCTGTGGCTATTGTTGTATTGATTCCAGAAGCGACATTCTGAGGAAAATTCAGAACCCTACTATCTTTTCATTTGTTTTTCAGACTGTCCTCAGTCCCATATTTGGGGCATGCTGACATCAGGTATATGTGACATTTGGAAAAGAAAGTCAGTTTTACTAGAATAGCTTTTGTTCTTCAAAAATTATATAATTTTGTGCAATAATACACCGGCCATATTTGCATCTTACTTTGCTGTCAAACTGTCAACCCTGTTTCATCACAAACAATAAATAGATTATGATACTCTCAGTGTGTTTGTATGTGTGTATATGTGTGCACACACATGTGTACAGGACTGATTGTTGCCAAGAGACAGAGTAATTAACAGAGATTCATTGTAACATGGCCATAGATTTAGACAAGAATTTGGCAAAGGCTTTCTAGAAAGAGGGTCAAATAGTAAATATTTGATGTTTCTTAGACCAATTTTAACATAATAGCAGCCAGAGTTGATAGAAACATAAACACATGGAGGTATGGGTTGAATGGCAGTCGGCAGTCTCCGAAAGACATGTCCACTTGAAGAACGTTTATTTATTGAATATGTGACCATATTTGGAAAATAGTTTTTATATTTAATTAAGGATCTTGATACGAGATTATCCTGAAAAATTTGTGCAGTTTCTTAATCCAGTGGCAAGTGGCTTTAAGGCAGAAGAGAAAGAAAAGAATCTGAGCCACACAGGGAAGAACTGAAGCCTGTGTGAAGACACAGGCAAAGGTTAGACTCACCGTTCCAACCACAAGGAATCCTGGCAGCTATCAGTGAGAGGAAGGTATAGGAAATATCTTCACTTAGATCCATTGGAAGAAGCCAAGATATGTTTACACCTTGATTTTAGCCTACAGCTTGGTTTTAGACCTCTAGCCTTCAAACAACGAAAGAGTTAATTTCTGATTCTTTCTCCAAGTCATCACATTCACAATTATTTCTTGTCAGAGCCTCAGGAAAGTGATATAATGTATATGGCTTCATTTCAATAAAACTTTGTTCATAAGAACAGGAGTCAGCCCATTTGTCATGGTTTTCTAACTCTTGAGTTTGAATAATAAGTAAACTAAATAGGTCAGAAAGTTTAGCACAAATTATACTTATTTAGACTTTCCTAATGCTAATAAATGCCTATATATATGGGGTCAGGGATTTTGAAAACATTTAAAGGTAAAATTTCAAGATAGGATAAAAAAATGTTAGCTTATTGGTTCTTATTAGAAGGTATTGACTAAAGTCTATTTCAACTTGAGAGAAGAAAATAAAATCTGTGCTCAATTTGGGCTTTCTCCTACAGTGTGTACTGTTTACCTTCTTGGAATGGTCCAAGAGACATAGAAGACTCTGGGATGGGAATTGTGGCTTAGCCTTCACTGGACTAAGCATGAAGTGTAATGACTAATCTCCATTGTTGTCTTACTGATTTTCCAGGCTCTAGGAGACACACTTACTGAAGGTGTTTACAGAAAGGTGTTAACTAAGCAGGGGAGACACAACCTAAATATGGATGACAGTGTCCCATGGGCTGGTTACTAAGCTGAACAATAATGACAAATTGCTGAATACTAGCCTAGAAGGCTTGCCTCCCGGCTGCGGATGTGATGCTCTCAGCTGCCTCAGGTTCCTGCCCCCATGCCTTCCCTGCCATGTTGGTCAGTAGCCTCAAACTGCTAGCCAAAGTAAACTTTTCCTTAAGTAATTTTGTGTCAGGGATTTGTTCACAGCAATGAGCAAGGTAGCTGATATAAGAACTTTGCTCTTTATCTTGCCTATATCTCAGGAGACCTTCTGGGAATGTCCAAAGCAGGCGTGGGGGTACTAGCCATTATAGCTCCTAAGTATCCTAGTTTAGCTGACAAGAAGTAACTTAAGGCAGCAAAGGTTTATTTTAGTTCTGGTTTGCACTCCATCACAGACAGGGGCAAATCAAGGTGACAGGATCTAATAACAGTCTATTAACAGCCAAGAGCAAAGAGCAATGAATCCATTGCCATTGCTAGTGCTAAGCATATTTCTTCCACTCTTTTTTTTTTTTGAGACAGGGTTTCTTGGTGTAGTTTTAGATCCTGTTGTGGAACTCTCTCTGTAGACCAGGCTGGTCTCAAACTCACAGAGACCTGCCTGCTTCTGCCTCCTGAGTGCTGGGATTAAAGGTGTGCGCCACCATTTCCTGGCACTTCTTCCACTCTTATACAGTACAGTACATACATCCTGGGAATGGTACCACCACAGCGGACTCAATCTTCCCGTCAATTAACACAATGAAGAAAATCCTTCCCAGACATGCCCATAGGCCAGCTTGATCATCGTATCTCCTTGTGGTGGTCTGAAATGGAACGGTTCCCATGGACTCATATATTTGAGTGCTTAGTCACTGGGGAGTTTCACTACTTGACAGCCACTAGGAAGTGCAGCCTTGGAGTAGGTATTGCTTGTTGGAGAAAGTATGTCACTGGGGGCAAGCTTGGAGGTTTCAGATACTCAAGCCGGTATCTCCCTTTTTTTGTTGGCTGTGGATCCATAAGTAGAACATTCAAGCTACTTCTCCAGTACTATGTGTGCCTGAATGACACCGTGCTTCCCACCATGATGACAATGGACTAAACTTCCTAACTGTAAGCCTGCTTCAATTAAATGCTTTTTTAAATAAGAATTACCGTGGTCATGGTGTCTCTTCACAGCAGTAGAACACTGACTAAGATACTCTTCTAACAGGTTATTCTCGTTTATGTCAAGTTGACAACTTATTTTATGTCCAAGGCCTTAAACCCTAGGCAATCTTGATGCAGGATCAAATTGACAGCTAACGGACTATCACACTAAGTCCCAGGCTATTATTCACCTTAGGCCTAGTGCTTCAACGTTTTGTTCATTTGGTGGCTTGTCCATGCCACTCTGTTAGAGTGACGAATGTGTATAGAGCACATATCTGTACCTTGCTATAGTGTTGAGCGAGACCACTGAGAGGCTAAAGTTCTATTCTTTCTCCCAGTAATAATGCCTTTAACAGCTAAGTCATTTTACCGCCCACTTTTAACTGAACATCCCATCATGTGTCACTAAAAACTGGACAGCACTAAGACTTCTGTAACCATTTTTAGAGAGGTCAGTCTCCTTTTGTTCTTGCACCTGTAGAATTTCAACAGCTTATGGGGAAAAAGGATTTATTTTCTGGGTAAACTTTATGATTTGAAAATAAAAAGCCAGACACCAGTTTTCCAGTGTGAAAAGATTGCATTAAATTGCCCAACTGTTCTTGGGAATCTCAAAGGTCATTGTTGAATGGCTGTAAATCTCCCTCAATGGAAAACATGGTCATAAAAATGTGCACCACAAGACTCTGTATGTACTTACTACTTCCTTTTCATTTTGTCCTTTTACATTTTTTTTTGTTATGTGGCCCAGGGGATGGAACCCAGAGTCCTGTGCATGGTGGGTAATTGTTTTACCACAAGCTACATCCTTGACCCTTTCTCATCATTTTTACTCATTTCATCTCTCAGGGCCTCTCCTCTCTGTATTTCTTTGACTTTCATTATTATTTTTGTATCGTCCCCCAATGACTATTATTAGAATCACTAAACATCATTTTAAGCATTGCACACAGAATTTTTTCTAATTCTTACTTCCCAAGCTAAATTTTTAGTAGAATTATGTGGCTGAGGAAACTCAAACTTCAAGAATTTTGAAAACCCATACCACTTAAAGTGGCCTGGAAATTAAAGCTGCCTTCGGAGTATCTTTCTTTCTTCTCTTTATTTCTTTTAGTATTTTTGCCCCTTATCCATGGCTAAAACTCCTTCTGTGTTTCCCAACGATCATAATAAACATTACACAAGTCTACATGTACAGATATGTATGTACATATTACAGTAAAGAGTTATGTTTTGGGTTCAGTTTAAAAACAAAATGATGTTTCTTTTTGCCTTTTAGAAATAGTGACAATGATTTTGTTCTCAAAATTCTTTATACATACATACATACATACATACATACATGTGTGTGTGTGTGTGTGTGCATGTGCATGTTCACACCATGGCAAGCATGAACAGGTCAGAGAATGACTTACAAAAGTTAGTTCTTTCCCTCCACCATGTGGATCCTGGAGATCAAACTCAGAATTTTAGGTTTAGCAACAAGTCCCTTTACCCATTGAGCTATCTCACCAGCCCTATAATTCTCTTTATTTCTTCCTCTTCTTTTCTTCTTCTTCTTCTTCTTCTTCTTCTTCTTCTTCTTCTTCTTCTTCTTCTTCTTCTTCTTCTTCTTCTTCTTCTTCTTCTTCTTCTTCTTCTTCTTCTTCTACTACTACTACTACTACTACTACTACTACTACTACTACTACTACTACTATTATTATTACTGTTGTTATTTTGAGACAGTCTTCTTATGTAGCTCTAGTTGACCTGGAGTTTTCTATGAAACTAAGGCTGACTTCAGACTTGTGGTGATTCATAATAATTTGCCACTGAGTAAATTCTGGGTACTTGGATTACAGGTGTGCTACTATGTCTAGATGGCAGATCTAATTTTTCTAAAAACAGAAGTCCTATTTGTGGGACCCTTGATTCTAATTTTTTTCATTGTTCAGTATTTCTGACTTGCATCATAGCATCTCTTAGCTATATTTATTGGGCATCCACTCAGTCAGAAGAAAATGAAGACTGTGGAAAAAGTCACGAAACAAATTATAACTACTTGCACTCACTGGAACAGCCAATTTAACACCTATGGCCCTCCTTGACCTCACTCTGGTATAATTTTTGTCCTATCAAGTGACTAGCATGAACTCTGTGATATTTTTGCCTTATCAGTTCCCATATTATGGCTACTAGATGGTGCCAAGGTAGAAGAAATTCTGGAACGTCCAAGTCCAAACTATGTGTGGTCACTCACACTGAGAATCCCAGCACTCTGGAGGCAGAGGCAGGAATGCCATAACTTGAGGTTAGCCTGGAACATAGTGAGTTCCAGACTAGCTTGGGTTGTACATTTTGTCTCACTAAATAAACATAAGTAAATTAGTGACTTCATAAGATGTCAAAGCTGTAGTCTAGGATTTTAAAGAAAGAGAAACTCTACAGCAGGGGACTTAATTCTCAGGGTCCTGGCCAAATAAGCGTGGGGCAGAAAAAATGTAGTCACAGGACCATGACAGTAGCTTAGTGGCAGAGTGTCTGTCTAGTATAGAAGACTAGGTGAGGACCTGGTTTCTATCCCACAAGCACCAAGAATAAAAGAAAGCATGGGAAAAGGAACTGTCAAGAGTTCACAGCAATAAAACCACTGTCTTTGAAGCGAGTACCTGTCATTTCCAAGTTACATTCCAGGTGCAATGGGTAAATCAGCATGTTTACTTTTAATTGTTATCAATGCCATCAGTACTTAAAGGTTCCATGTTATGTTTGGATATTACATTTTTTATAGGTGCAACCCTAAATTTTCTCTTTTCTTCATGATAATGGGGATTGAAACAAGGGTCTCACGTGTGCTAGGCAGGCACTCTACACAATTTCTCTCTCTCCCTCTCTCATCATATGTGTCTGTATATGCAGGCACACACATGTCAAATTATACATGTGGAGGTCAAAGAGCAGCTGTAGGTGTTGGCTCTTGTCTTCTACGCTGTTTAAGGCAGGGTCTCTTGTTTGCTGCTGAGCTGTATAATCCAGGCTAGCTGGCCCACAAGCTCTCAGGGCTTCTTTTGTCTCTGCCTCCTATTTTGTTGTAGGAGCACTGGGAATACAGATATATACTACGTGTCTAGCTTTATGTTTGTGTGAAATACGCTTCCCATCTCCCCAGCCCTTGGAACCAGTATTCTTAAAATATAAGACTTTACTTTTGAATTCTGTTACTGATTACTATTGTTGGGGAAGTTCTCAATAGTTAGGTACGAGGGTCAGCAATTCATGAATTTAGGAAGAAAATACCTGTGTCCTGTGTGCCTGCATTTTTCTTGTTGGCCATATTAAATATTGACCTCCTGGAGTCCACAAGCAGCCGGTAGTATCCAGCCGTCAGACAGGCCAGGTTCATGGCATCTGATGACTCCATAAGGAGTGTGATGGGCTGCACAACAAAGAAATGCACAAGAAAGTGTTCTTCATTAAACTCTTTCCCAAGAGAGTAGTGATAAATGCTTATGAACTGTAAGCAAATGAAGCTCCCGAGTAAACATTCCATTGGAGAAATATAAACAAGGGGAAAGACTCAGAGTTAGCACAAGATTGCCTTACTAAGAACACCTTTAGGAGACATGATTGTCGAAGCCTGTTGCCTTCACAGAGGAGTTGACATACCTGGCAGAAGAGCTATGAGAGAAACAGGGGGCCGACCTAGCCCGAGTCACACTGTCAAGTAGGGAGGAGTGATTATGGGTGTTAGAATTAATAGGAATTTTATTTAAGATAGATTTTAAATAAAGATTTTCTGCAGCCCAATGAGAATGCACCCATTCTCTGCAGCAGGAAATATGACCATAACAGAAACAACATAGGGTTCACATATGCTCATTGTGCTTATGTGAATATATGCGCTGAACTTAAAATTCCCTTCCAACTCATTCTAGAAAAAAAAGTACCAAGCTCCATGAAACATTGGTTTTCTTTTTACAATACCTAAATGTCTGAAGGGTAATAGTTAAGGCTGTTATTTTATTTACCAAGAATTAAGCCTATGAAGTGAAAACATCAGGAATATTAAATTTGAGATTCATGGGGCTGAAGAGATGTCCCTGGTTGACAGCAAGTACTGCTATTCAGGGGCACTTGAGTTTGGTTTCCTACACTTCTACTTGGTGGCTCCCAACTGTCTGTAACTTCAGTTCTGGAAAGGGAATCACTTCTTCTGTCCCCCCCTCTCTTGCTCTCTCTCTTTATCTCTCTCTCTCTCTTTATCTCTCTCTCTCTCTCTCTCTCTCTCTCTGTGTGTGTGTGTGTGTGTGTGTGTGTGTGTGTATTGGTGCACACACACACACTTCAGAAAATCTCTTAAAATGTAAGATCTGTGGTGAAAATGAGTGTTCAAGAGAAATAAAATGCAAGTCAGAATTTAGGCTGTAATTGTGTGGAAAGTGTCAAAGAGAGCTGAGAAAAGAATGTTTCTAAAAGAAGTTGTAAGTTTACACAAATGTAAACTAGAGCTGAAAGCTGGGAAGAGGCACTGTTAAAACTGGAAAGAATGAGCTTATAAGAGGCCATGTATCTTGGGTATGGAAGGAAATGCTGTTAGGATAATCTTTCTCATTGGCTTCCAAGGATGCGTTCTTATTGGAAGAAAGAGCAAAGGATACAGAAATGTGGGAACAGAAGAAAGCAGATAACAGAAAAGATCAAGAGAAGAAAGTGACAGGTCTCTATTTGTCACTCTCAGGAGTAGTACACTGACTAGGCACTGTGCCCTTGATTATTGGAACGCCACTTGCCATCCACAATTCATGAACTGTCATTTCCACCAGAACTGCAGTCTCTGCTTAATCTTTAAGTCACCCCATCATCAGTCAGTGCAGAGAGGAGACCTGTAGCTGGAAGTATTTCCTGTCCTGCGGGTCCCCCTGGACCAGTTTTTCTCCAACTGCCTGTTTCAGAAGTTGCTTATGAAATAACCACTGTGAGGCTTTTATCAGTTTTATTGTTTAGCCAATGTCTTGTGCTTCTTACTGGCTAGCTGTAACTATTAAATTAACCCATTTCTATTAATCTGTGTATTGCCACAGGCTGTGGCTTACGGGTGCAGCATGTTACTTCTTTGTGGGCTACATGGCATCTCCTTAACTCTGCCTACTCTCTCTCTGTATCTTTGTTTCAACTTCCCACCTAGCTTTACTCTGCTAAACAATTGGCTGAAAGAGCTTTATTCATCAATCAATAAAAGCAACACATATACAGAAGGACATCCCACATCATCTTCCCTTTTGTCTAGTTAAAAAGAAGGTTTTAATTTTAACATAGTAAAATTATATATAACAAAACAGTTCTGTTCTTTGCGGAAAAATAGAAAACACCCATCTTCATTAAGTCAAGAGACCTTGGACATCTAGACATCTAAGGAAGAAAAGAGAGCTAACCATCTGACTTATGATACCAATATTCTTTGCAGGGTAAAAATCTCAATACCTTAACATCCATATCTCCTTACTTTTCAATACAGTGGTAGTACTGATTCACTGAAAAATCAAAGTTGGCTTTGTTGTTATACTATGGCTCTTTCCTTCTCTAAATCCAAGCATGTTGTTAAAAGAAAAATTTAGAGTTTCTATCTCATATCAGAAGAGCCACCTGGTGTGGGACAGAAATCCAGGGACTAAGGTTATCAAAACTCTGCTTTCAAAAATTCTACTTCTCCCCTTACCTATTTTTGTTTATATGGCACGTTTCCTTTGATATACATCTATCAAAATTCAAACCTTCCATTTTGATATTAATAATGTTTAAGTTCTCCATAATGAACAATAAATTTTCCTACAGAAATCTCTGAAGTCTTAAGAAAGAAGATGGGGGTCCCACAACAATGATTACATATGATACCACTGAGCCAAGAAACACTACTCAAAGATCAGTTTGGGACTACAAACTGCTCAAGATGATTCCACATTCACTAACTGAGATAGTACACGTTCTTACAAAACTCTGGCCAGAACTTCAAATAAGAACCTCAGAAAAACCTTACCCACTACTCAGAGACTGTTTACAATTGTTACAGACAGTACTCTTGAGACTTTATCATTGCTTTAGATTTTACAGGATCCCATAGAAATATCCTTGCCCCCATGACAGCTAGAAGTAATTCTAGAAAATGTCATCCCCTCTCCCAACAGATTTTGTTTTATCAGGGTTATAGATATTTGTCATCTGTTAGGGGTTGGTTATAAGTTATATAGGGTTGGGCATGAAATATGAAGTAGGATCAGGAACCTCTTTTTGAAAAAGAAAAAAATTGGGAATGGATGGGATGGGATAGTAGGTAGATTAGTGTATCTATTTGTGAACTATTAGATATAGATAATTTACATTGGTAAAGATTCTTGTATATTAATACACATATAAAATTATCTTTGTATTTCTGTCTAAGATAATTTGTATATTGATAAAAATTCAAATTATATTCGTTATATTGAGTATGCTCCTATTTCTGTTTATGATATTTGTACACAAATGCAAAGTTATTTTGTCATCTGTATGTATGTTTCTACCTCTGCTTAAGATATTTTATATATTGATGTAATTTTAGGATTTTTTAAATCATATTGCACTATATATTTCTACCTATGATGAAGATATTTGTATATATTGTTACAGTTCGAGATCATTGTCCTCATTGCTACACATCTGTTTAAATATTGTTTATTTTTATAATGTGAAGCATAATAGTTAAGCTATATAGGTTATAAGAATTGCAGGTTAATAGTCAGACATGTTTGTCATATTTAGTTATGTTAGTTAGGTCCTTTAGATGCACAGAGATGTACTCTGCATATAGGTAATTTTCAGACACTTCAAAGAACTGTAAAATATGACATTTAAATAACTCAAGATTCTGTTGACATGAGACATGATTTCTCCTGGCAACACTGATCTATTCCCGAGAGAATGCTGGACACTGAAAACACTTCACTTGGAGCTTGCTTTCTTCTTGGCAAAATTGGCCTTTGGGCAAAGAATTGCCCATGGCTTGACTACTGACAATATGCATGATGTCCAAACTGGACAAGCAGATTACAAGCAAACACAACTGCCCAACCTTGCCAAGAAAAAGTAGGGAAGTCTTTTGAATTTTTCTGCTTCTGAAAATGGTCTGTAGGATACTTGAGGCCTTAGCCAAAGTTGGTTGCCCCAACATTGCACAAGAGACTTTGGGTGATGATTCAGGTCGCCAGCTGTCTCTGTCATTTCTTGCACCTTTTTGAAGTTCCTTGCTTGCACTTCTTGCTTACTCAGGTAATATTAATTTTTTTCATGTGTTTGATAGGATTGAATACTAGTTGGTCATAGTTATTTTCCTCTCTTAACTTAGCTAAGACATTTTTAGTATAAAACTTAGACTCCTCAGGATAGGACAATTATTGAAATAATCTTTGTTATTTGCTAATCACCTTAGACTGGACATTTAGCATACTTTTTCTGTTGGATGTTGTTCATGTTGGTTGTAGTTCTATTTTTGTATATATTTTCACCTTTTCTTTCTCCTGGATAATACTTGATATTTGTTCTTATTGTATATAGTTTTGTATTGGCTTTAGAACCCTCTTATTTAGATAAAAGGAGGAGGTGCTGTGAAATTCAATCAGTCAATAGCCTTTTGGTTACCAGTCCATTAGGGCATGGTCTGAGGTACCATGTGTGAACTGATAGGCACAGACAAAAAGTGTGCTTGCTTTGTTGGGTGGTGGTTGGAATTCTATTCGCAGCTTCCAGTACCCACAGAGCAGAGGACCAGGGCCCTCTACCCTTATTGCAAGTTTTTTCTCCAAATAAATATTTGCTATCCTTTATTCTGGGCTCTCGTGGACTTTCCTAATTGTGTCTAAAGAGACCACTTTCAGGATCTCCTCACTCATTTCTCTTTGGGACACACTATTCCTATTACTAATGGCAACATCCGGTTCCCATCCATTATGTATTTTCCCTACAATGTGACTATTTCTCTCAGCATCTTGGATGATGAACTACCAAGAATCTTGCCACACTGGTGTTTGTCTAGGAAGCCAATTGGAGTCATCTGGAATTAAGGGCATGACATCATGTGAACCTCCATGTTCTCTCTATCATGGTAATCTCCTGCTGCAGAGCATGCTAGCATATTCTGATGTGCTTTGCAGAAAAGCTCTATAATCACCCCAGTGTCCCTTAATCTTTTCTCCAAATCTGCCATAGTGGGAGTGACATTAGGTATGGGTATCCCAATTTAACCAAAGAGAATGAGAATTTTAATACATCTAGGGGAGCTCTCACTGACTCCCCATGTGAACAATCTAGTCTAGAAGTCAAATGGGAACAGATTTTCCCTGATGTTATATGATCACCAGTATTCTATAATCAGAAGGGCCCGAGAGATGATGACTTGCTTTTTGTATATAAATGAGGAAACTGTGCTCTAAGAAATATATCAACCTGTCCCCAAATCATATAGCAATTTAATGAGGACTAGAGTCCCTGGACTGGAGTTCTCTGGATTTATTTTTCTCTTTTCTTTTTTTCTTCTTTGCAATATGGCATCTTTGAGACCCTGCACACATCAACTCTTTCCTGCATGGTGAGTATCATCAATGTTATCAGAAATGATCTGTTCAAGCCAGGGCCATGGGTCAACATTTGAAAGACTCACCTTCACGTCTAGCACGTGCAACTCCACCCTCACTAAACTCTCCTCTTCGGTAAACATTTCAATCCTGTTGACGTGGCTGAAGTCAGCTAAAAGAGCCACCAGGTTGGTTTTGGTGTTTATGACATGGCTTATGCCGTAGCGGGGACCAACCAGAAGAGTCACTTCTGAGCGCTTCTCTGCCTGCTGAGGGAAAGAGAATGACAGAATATTTCAAAGCCTGGACTTCTGAAGCACATTGTAAATCTCAATCTGAGAGTCCGTTTTCATAAGATCACATTGTTTTCTTTAAAAAGTTTTTTTCTGGGTCACACTGTACTAAATCACCCAATTAGAAGGACTCGGATATGAGTGTATGGAAGTGCTGATAAATTATGAATCACATAGAAAGTAAATGTTATCATGCTGCAATAAATTTATAAACATCAGAAGCTTTTAGAAGTGAGACTTGTGGATATTTTCCCCTTCTGGTTCAGTGATTGAAAGGCTACCGTTGTTAAGAGTCCTTTGATTTCCCTGTTTCTTTGCTTTTCTTTTTCTAGGGACTGCTACAGCAAAGTTATCTGGTTTGAACATTTCACAAAAGCTATCTTCAGTCTGTGATGAAATGCGTTAGGATTGAAGACCAGGAAAGAATCCCAGCCTCTTTGTTTTTGTCATCAGGGACAACTCCTTGAAGATAGCCTGTGCTGTGACACTTGGCAGACCTCTGTGACTGCAAACAGAAAGAAAGAAAGAAAGAAAGAAAGAAAGAAAGAAAGAAAGAAAGAAAGAAAGAAAGAAAGAAAGAAAGAAAGAAAGAAAATGAAATTACCACTAATGTTGCCTTGAACACACGACCTCCATATAGTCGCAGGTCGCTGAGGAACTTGAGATAGTGGACCTTGGCTTGCAATGCAGACAGCTAAGGAGAGAAAAGAAAGCTCAAATGTGGATTCCAGTGGGTGGGGCCCTTTTTACTGTAAAGGCACAAGAGAAAGATGCTGTTTTGTTCTGAGACATGGTTTCATGTACCCTTGACTACGCTCATATTTGCTATTTAGCCGAGGATGACCTTGAACTTCTGATCCTCTTGCCTTCAACTCTAGAGTGTTAGAATTACTGGTGTGTGTCACCATGCCCAGTTTATGCAGTACTGGGGTGAAGTTCAGGGCTCTGTGTTTTCTGTCGACTGAGTTTCACCTCCAGCCCCAAAGGATGCTTTTATTCCTGGGGAGATGGGGTGTGAGAAAGACTCTTCAGTAAGAAGGGTAGTAAATTGCTATATCCTGGGTTTTCTGGTGTCAGACTGCAATTTGACATCAAGATTCAAACTTGATTGCTCCCTGAGGGGTGTGTATGTGTATGTGTGTGTGTGTGCGCGCGCGCATGTGCATGTGTGTGTTGGGGTAGGTACATAAGTATGAACACATGATTCACACCATTCAAAAAATGAGAACAAAGTGAGATATTGTTCCCTGAAAATGTCTGCCCACTTGGAGTTTGCAAAAGGCAAGGGATACTTTCCAACTGTGATTAGGGGCAAAGGAATGGGGCATGTGGCATGTAAATGCTACAATGACACAGGAGACACACCTGCACATAGATCTGTGGGGGTATCTGAAATCTGTGCAAAGCTTTTAAGCAGGTTTGCTCACCTCCCTTCTCAACTTGCTTCCACTCCTTTCAAGTTTCCAGGGAGAATGAACTTTCTGAGCTCCAACCGCTGGGAACCAGTCTGAGGCTGCTGTGTAAACCCTTGTTTTGTTAACTCAGCTCTGAGATCTGTTAAGAAGTCTCCAAGTTGAAACACAAATATCCAGATAGAACTGATTTGTATAGAGACTTCAAAATTGTAGGCTTTTATATCATTTTAAAAAATGGAATTTGACTAGAAATCTGTCTTTGTTTCATATTGAATGCAAAAGGAATGTTTCTCAGAGTAAAATTTTCAACAAGGTAGAGATGATCACCATTAAGTAGCAAAGACTAAAATTCTTTTTCAGCCACGCATGACGTTCCAACTCTTGCTAACTACAATGAGAGATATTGCCCTTTGTGCAGTTGGGATTTTGCACTGTTCGCTCACTCTAAATCTTGCCAAAAACCTGAAACAATTTAAGGAAACCACTCACTCATGGCTGTAAATGACAGTTTTATAGGAAACACACACATACACACACACACACACAATTGGTACATGATAAATGATAGAACTAACTAAAATTGGTGGTTGCCAAATTATTATGAGACCAGTAGATGAGGCTTTGAAAATAAACCAAATAAAATTAGATAACAGAAATCAATTTTGGGCAAATAAAGACAAAATCCATGAAACTAAAGTGTGTAGATGTGTGTGTGTGTGTGTGTGTGTGTACATGTATGTAAGGGTGTGCATGTGTATGAGTGCATGTATGTATGGAGGACAGAGGACAAACTCAGGCATAATTTCTCAGAAGTCAGCCACCTCATTTTATTGGAGAGTATAGCTCATAGGCCTGAAGTTCATTAAGCAGGCTAGACTTGAACGCAAGTGCATTCAAGTGAGTTGCACTGAGTTGCAGTGAGTTGCAGTGAGCCTATATCTCTCTCCCCAGCACTGGGATTGTAAATGTATCAGCCACCACATGCAGCATCATTACATGGGTTTCAGGATTGATAGAACTATGGTTTTTTTGTTATTGTTGTTGTTTTTTATTTTATTTTATTTTATTTTGGTTTTTCAATACAGGGTTTCTCTGTGGCTTTGGAGCCTGTCCTGAAACTAGCTCTTGAAGACCAGGCTGGCCTCGAACTCACAGAGCTCTGCCTGCCTCTGCTTCCCGAGTACTGGGATTAAAGGCGTGCACAACCACCACCTGGCCTGGGTTCTGGGATTGAATTAAGGTCCTCCTCCTTGTGTAGCAAGTGCTTTCCCAACCGAGCAATCTCCCAGCCCTAGGAATCATAAAACTCTTGACCCATGGTATCATGCTATTTTTCTGAAGCCGAGTGCTGACAGTGAGGTGACAGGAGACATTTTCCTTTGAAACTGGGAAGGAGAGTGTGCCTGAGAGTGTACTAAACCTGATAATATGTTTGAAAAAAAAGTTTATGAGGTGAAACCCTATAAAATGACAGAGAATAGGATACAAAAAGCAAAGAACTACCCGCATGGATGGTGAGTTGCATTGGGGTCAGGCAAGTATCAATAGCCCATATCAGCTTCAATGTATACTCAGGCTGTTCCGTTCCCTGTTTTATAGGCTCAGAGATTTAAGACTCCTTGCCTTTCTCCTTACTGGAATTTTTGTTGTGTTATTACTTCTAAACCCTATCTTTCTTTTTCTGACCAACAGATCACATTTAAATGGATTTTGTGTGTCTCCCACTCAATGAAAACAGAAATGAATACAAGGATTTTAACACCAATGACCAGTGACAGAAATAACTTTGCTTTCTCTTCCCATTGTAGGATTTAATCTAATGGTTGTCACTGGGAATGTTGGTGGTAGTGATTTTGATCATTAGGGAAAATTTGGCAATATCTGGACACATTTTTGTTTGTGATAATTAAGGGAGGGGTGACACTGGCATGTGGTCAGAATAGAACAAGGAAGGATGCTGCTTCATATTTCACAATGCCAAGAGTATCACCATTCTATCTTGGCAAGGAACAACCTCTTACCGTACGTCCACAGCTCCCTTGGAGAGAATCCCTAATGACTACAGTAACTGGCCTGCAGGGCTCCTTACTGGCTGCTATGCAATTAAGTTAGTCTGAGCAGTAACCAATTACAGGATAAAAGTGTACCATTGTCTTCTGATTTGATCCCTTGACGGAAAAGTCTCGTGTGAGCACCACTTGCCTCCTGCCCCGTACAATAAGGAGTTTCCAACTTGTGAGAAAGGAATAGATTTCTGGAAGGATCGGCAGTTTTTGTTCTTTTTAGACATATGTGAATAGTGTACAAAGTTCTTCTGGCAATATGGTGTGCCAAGTGTGTTTTTTATGGGCTCATTTTAAATGATTTTTTGAATGAAGGCAAATGTCTCTGCTTAAAATCTAGATTCTATTAAGATGTAACTGGGATATCTTTTTACCCGGTGGTACCAAGTTTTGATTTGCTTTGACAAGGTGGGAGAGAGCTTTCTTGATGTTCTTCTCTTTCATGCTCTGCAGCACAGCAGATGGAAGAAATGTCTCCAGGCCCCATTCTTTCCTGCAACAGAAAGCGCATCATTCATTCCCCAATTCTTGTGATGATGACTTCCATAAGACCAAATGACAGTCTGCTGTTTGTTGGAACAAATGGACTCTTGGTAAGACAGAGAAGCAACTTTTCATTTACATGTGGGAAACACCTTATTAGATCATTGACACACATGTTCACATTTAAAAGGAAACAGATATATCCCTCACTCTGTAGAAAGAACACTAACAATGGACACTAAAGAGTCATTTGGTTCAACCATTTTCAGTCTCCTACATACATACATCCTAGGGCTGGAGAGATGGCTCAGCCGTTAAAGGCTAGGCTCACAACCATACATACATCCTATATCCAGATATTTCCAATATGTTTCTTTGTCCTCCTCAGCTTGTCCTTATTGTCTTCATTGATTTGCGTGCCTTAGGGCTATGTGTGTCTTTATTTGAAAACACACACATACACACACACACTCACATATCACACACACACACAGACATATGGGGGGCAGTGCTAGGAGTCAGAGACCTACGGGAGAACAAAACATGACTGACCACCACCACCACCACCCCCACCACCACCACCGACAAAACAACAAAAACAAAAACCCAGAAATCAATGAAATGATTCCCAACAATATTCTGCTATTCTCATACTTCAGTGCCTAGACCCATCTTTATAAGAGAGGCTTTCTCTGGAAGCTGATGGGAGCAGATGAGGATACCCATACCCAAATATTAGACAGAGCTCAGGAACCCCATGTAAGAGGTCAGGGAAGGATTGTAGGAGCCAGAGGGCTCAAGGATGCCCGGAGAACACGGCTCACAGAGTGTAGTTAGCATGGCTCATAGGGTCTCACAAAGACTGGAGTAGCAATCAAGGAGCCTGCATGAGGCTGACCTAGCTCCTCTGCATATATGTTATGGCTCAGTAGCTTGGTGCTCTTGTCAGATTCCTAACAGTGAGAGCACAGGACATCTCTGACTCTTTTGCCAACTTTTGGGCCCCCTTCTCTCCTATTGGGTTGTTTTCTCCAGCCTTGATCTGAGGGTTTGTGCCTAGTCTTCTTGTACCTCATGATGCTGTGTTCAGTTGATACATCTGGGAGTTCTGCTCTTTTCTGAAGGGAAACAGAGAAGTGGATCTAGGGGAGAGGGGAAATGGAGGGGGTTACCTGGAAGATTGGAGGAAAGGGAGGCTGTAGTCAGGATATATTGCATAGATAAGAATAAAAGAAAAATTCAAAATAAAAAAGATAAAATACACACACCTATAAAACACACATATATGCATTGGAGGGCACAGCGCTAGGGCAGGAACCCAAGGCTTTATTTACGCTAGTGATGTGCCCCACCCTATATTATTATCTTAGTCAGTTTTCACATCATTGTATCTTTTAAAGTACTTTTTTTGGGGAGTTTTCTACAACATGTTTTGATCACAGTGATCCCAACTCTCCTATCTTCCCAGATTTATCCCCTTCTCTGTCTACCCAACTCTGTGTACCCCCGCTCTCCACTTACCCTACAAATACTAATTTGCACTGTCTAGATATTCTTCCACGTGTGTTCTTCCACTAATATATCATTGCACCTCATCTTTACACTGAGATCACAAGTTCCTTGATAGTCAGGATTATATTTACTACAAATTAGTGCTTTCTACTATCTGATGGAAATACCATATACAATGCTCAGTCAATATTTGGTAGACGAACTGATTGCTGCCAACACTGTTGCAGACGGCAAGATTTCGAGTGAAGCTACGTATCTTTGAGAGGTTCTGGTCTGCACAATGTTCTACTTGGAAAGAAGTGGCTAGACAGCAGGGGCAGAAAGGTGTACCAGGTTTATGATGATAGGGTCTCTCACTGACCTAAACCTCACTGGTTAGACTAGGCTTGCTGACTTTGCCTCATCAGTGCTGGGATTACATGCACATGCCATATGCATTGCCAGCTTTTAAAAGCATGGGTTCTGGGGCTCAAATTCTGGTCCTTATGTTCACACAGCAAGCACTTTAGTGACTGAGCTGTGTCCCCAGCTCCCCAAATGCATTTTAGTTGTCTCAATACGTTCTCTAGTTGTCTAGGCATCTTTTCAAATGGCAGCCAGTTTTATCTGTCCCTAAAAACTTTAGATAGTAGGAGAAGGAACACATGAATGTGTCCAGCTGATATTGAGACCTGTTTGTGAAGAGTCTCTCAGACGACAGCCATTATGCATATGCCACAGGGGAAAAGGGATGAACCACTCAAGGGAGCAAATCATATAGGAGGGCTTTCCATCATTTAGTTGGCAGTAGGTAAATTTGTAATAGCTCGAACAGTGGCACTGGGGGCTGGAAATTGGAGCTCTAGTCTTCCCCAGCGCAGGCTCCAAAGCTTGTTGAGAAAAGCCTCCAGGTTGGGTAGTGTGGCATCATGGAACTTTACAAGCAACCCCTGAGAAAGTGCCTTTGGAGAGTGGGATTCTTTTCATTTGTCCTTGTTTGGAGTGCAGATGGGGAGAAATCCAAAGCTTTTAGCATGGAGTGGAGATATGGATTCAATCTGGTAATTTCACCCTTTTGTTAGCGTGAAGAGCCGCTGGGATGAAGTAAGTGGTATTTGCTTTAGGTTAGAGAATCTCTTGCTAAGAGATTGAGCGTTCCCTCTTAAAGGATGACCCTTAAATAAATTCATCAGCTGGAGGCAATACAAACCATCTATTTTCTAAGAAAAGGGAATTTTTCTTGGCCAAAGAGGGATGCTGCTAGTAAAATGGCATCCTCAGCAAGAGAAGGCATCCAAAGTTTATAAACAAGATGTGCTTCACAGAGTCAACTTTGTTGTGTGACATCTTTGCCAGCCACTTCACAGTTTTTTTCCTACACAGATATCTAGGCACTATGCTTTCTGATTGTGGCATATTTTTAAGATTTATTTTTATTTCATGTGCATGAGTGTTTTGCCTGCATGTTTGTGTGTGTATTAAATGCATACACGGTGCCCACATAGGCCAGAAGAGGGTGCCAGTTTGTGCTGGGACTGGAGTTACAGATGGTTGTATGTCATCAGATGGATGCTAGGAACCAAACTCACATCCTCTGCAAGAGCAGCAAGTACTCTTAACCACTGAGTTATTTCTCCAGATCACTCTTTTTATTATTTTTTGTCATGGTCTTATTATGGAACTTGGGATGGCTTTAAACTTGTGATTCTAACTCAGACTCCCTCAATGCTAGGGTTATAGGTGTGAGTCACCAGGCCCAGCTGATCTCCTACCATGAAGATGCTTCCGAAAATGTCCCTCCGTAACAGTGCTTCTCAACCTTCCTGATGCTGCAATCCTTTAATAAGGTTTCCCAAGTTGTGGGAACACCAACCACAAAATTATTTCATTCCTACTTCATAACTGTAATTTTGTACTGTTACATATCATAACATAAAGATCTGTGTTTTCTGATGGTCTAAGGCAACTCCTGTGAAAGGGACATTTGAACTCCCAAGGGGTTGTGACCCACAGGTTGAGAATCATTGTTCTATAACCAACCTAGCAAGAGAGGAGGGATTCTAAAGAGACAATTGCACCCATTCTTTGTTCTAGCAGACTGTTAAGACAAAGGAACCCCTAGAAACGGATTCTTCCAAGAATATCACACTGGAAGAAGGCAATGGCTGAAGTGTGGTACCATCCAGAGGAGGAACTTGCCTCCTAGGAAGAAATATCATACAGTCCCCACAATTTATCTGAACACCATGCAACAGAGACCGAACAATGATGAGTAAATGGTGGGCGGGACCACACCTTGATCAAGACTGCTGAGTTACATATACCTCTTGCCCTCTATTAAAAGCTAAACTACACAAATCTAAATCTCATGTCAGGACCCTAAAGATAGCCTTGGGGCTCAGTATACCCATTTTTTGTTCCTCTTCTCAGTTCTACCACACGAAATTCATCTTCTTTCTCCTTTTCTTCCTATTACTTGTCTCTTTAATTGGTGTATTTTTGAGGGGCGGCCAAGCCTAACTAGACTCTAACAATAATCCCGTCTATCACACAAACTCAGGCACAAAGAGTAGTTCCACTGCTTGGGATTTAACCCTACCCTACCCCTACCCCTATACTGTGAATTGGAAAAGTAACAAACTACTTAAGAATCTTGTTCCTCAGTTTACCCATTTGTTTTTGAAGTAAATCCTGTGTACCAAATTTGCTGATACTGATTTTTTTCCTGACTCTGAGATGGGAGCACAGTAAGTTGCTCAGGTTGGCCTTTCACTCAGTCTGCTGCACCAGAATTCAGGATTCTCCTACCTCAGCCTCATGAGTAGCTAAAATTAAGGGCCTGCACCATTAGGCAGAGCTGTTTCTTTATGGTGTTTTGGGGACAAAATCTTGTTATGTGGTCCTGACTGGTCTTGTACCCATGGTAAGCCTTCTGCCTCAGTACACTCTGCCGCTAAGGTTGATGGGATGGCAGGAGTGAGCCATCATTCTGGGGCTTACCTATCATTTTAAGAACTTGCTTTCACTTTGCCTGCAACTTTCTAAAGGTGGGTAAAGTGAGAAATGGATCTTTCCTATTATAAAAGACAAAATATTTGTCTATTTTTCCACTAGTTTACAAAGATTTGGCCACGAACAAGATGAACTTTGCAAACAGATACAGGAAAGTAAAGGAAAACCCACATCATCTCACTGTACCAAGTGTGAGCACTTACTCAATGTATTTGAGGGAGATTTTCTGCGTCTGTTTAGTGGTGACAGTGGCGATGTACATTTGTAAGGCGGCCAGCCGCAAGGCAATGTCGTATTTCAGCTCAGGTCCAAATCGCTCCTGAACGACGTCGTTACAACTCTGCAAAGAGACCAGCAGAGGGCGCAGTTCATCAGCGCATGGGCTGCCTTGTGCTCCCCTTTAGAGGAGCAGGTGACAAGCGTTTCCCCAGTGTTTCAACCTTCACTCCTAAGGTACTGAGGCTAAATGTGGAAACATCTCCACCGTGCAGTTTGGAGTCGAGTCAGTCTTTAATTGCACAAACACAGAGACCATACAAAACGTTTAACAGTCATCGACAAGCTGTTATTTAAATATTTAGCTTTTGTAAAAATAAGAATTTGGGGACAGAATTGCCAAACACAGATGCTGAAGCTGAACACGGAAGCACGGTGGAGAGATGTGGTTTTTGCTGCTGGACTTGGAATCCTGGCTTCCAAACTTCATTCATTTCACACAAGTTGTGGCCTTGGGCAAATTTCTAACTTGGTGGTGCCTCAGTTTTCCTTTCTCTAAAATGGAGTGATGCTGTTTTCTAATTGCAAGGTGTTGTGAGGACTAAAATAGTTAAACTATACTTGGAAGCTGTAAGCACACTTCTAAAGATTTATTTATGTCATTCCTATTCTTACTTTGTGTGGAACTGGGGTTTGCAGTCCTGGCTTTGCCAACAATAGCTATCATGTTTGAAATCTTACCGTTTATTTGAACTCTTGACCTCAGTTTATTCATCTGTGAGTGGGGCTCATAGGAACCACTTCACTAGAGCTGCTTAAGTATTACAAGACATGTGCTTTATCGCAGGGCATTGGTGCATGCTCTAAGGGTAGCTATTAAAACCTTCTATTCATTTCAATGGCTGCAGCCCTCCCATTTCAAACACGTGATTATGTGGGAGTTATTCCACATCTCTTGGATTTGGAATCCATCAACGGTTTGTTCAGTGCATGGGTCGAAATGTAGGCCATGTATGGTATTACACCCTATAGTTTCAGCTACTTCTGAGGCTGGGGTATGTGAATGTCTTAGCTTTTCTTTTGCTGTTCTAAATATCATGAACAAGGCAACTTACAGAAGGAGGAGTTTATTGAGGGTTCACAGTTCAAAGGGTGAGTGCATGACTATCATGGCAGGGAACATGTCAGCAGGCTGGCAGGGATGGTGCTGGGGCAGTAGCTGAGAGCTCACATACATATTCAAAGTGAGGCAGAGACCTAACTAGGAATGAGCACTTTTGAAACGTCAAAGCCCACATCCAGTGTCATACCGACTCTAACAAGGCCACACTTCCTAACTCTCTCAAACAGTTCCACCAACTTGAGACCAAGCATTCAAATACAGGAGCCTATGGGGACCATTCTCATTCAAACCATCACAGTAAACTATAAATTCAAGGCTAGCCTGAGCAAAATCACCAGAATGCATCTCAGTTAACCAAAGTGGCTGAGTATGTATGATAAAATGGCCACAGATACTAGACTCGAGTAGTGATTCCTCTCTCTTGTTAGGAGCAAAGTTGGGAGCAGAGAGTTGAAGAAACATGCAGACTATGTAAGCAGATTCTGTATGTGTGCTGACTGATTTTTTATATTGGCAACTGGGTTCTAGTTTGAGAAAAGCGTATACCCTTTCCAGCATCTTTATTAGATTCTTCGCCTTCTCTCAAGTAGACATTAAAGGGAAACACATGCAGCGATTTATTTTTTGCTTCCTTTCTAAGAGAAGCACATTAGCAATCACCTCATATACTGATTTCATGAAGTTAGGACCACGTACCACGACATGGCTACTGTATGTAATATTTAAACACTGCATACTTAGCATATCATATGCTTTGTGTCTACATATGATGGATGCATATTTCTCAGTCCACTGCTTCGTTGCTAAGTGAGTCCAGTTTTCCTCCCAATACATCCCTAATAAGGACTTTCGCCTTTGTTTGTCTGGAACACCTTACAGTTTCATGGCGCACACAGCAGCTTGTATTTGAAAGGGGTCTGTTACGCAGCAAGTCCTGGGATGGTTGTGTCAATACCCTCAAAACCACTTTAAAGCTGCAACCTTTTTTTTATTTTGATTTTAACAATAATGCCCAAGTGCTTTAGGCAGTCAATCTTGGCTCCAACATGTTAACAGCCTAGGTAAGATTGTTTCATACAGTCCACTAAGAGAACTGGTAGCCCAGAATGTGGCGTGTGCCCATGTGTGCTTACATTTATGTATGGGCGCACAGGCATATGTGTGCTTATGTGTGTTAGGGTCAAAGGACATCTTTGGATGTTGGCCCTCAAAAGTCATCCACATTTTTATTATTATTATTATTTATAGTTTGGACACGATCTGTCACTAGCTTGGAATTTACCAAGGCTAGGCAAATTCCCAGGCTAGGCTAGCTGGCTGTCAATCCTCTGGGGTCTTTTATCCATGTTTACTTCCTTGATGCTGAGATTGCAAGCATGTACTTCTATGTCTTACTTTTGCTTAATGTGGGTTCTGGAGATCAAACTCATGTATTTATGTTCTTTAAGGACCGAGCTATTGTCCCAGTCCTAGAATCTGGTTTGTGAGAAGTTCTTTTGTCAAATAACATTTTTGAAGACTGCTACTGCATAAGGATTCAAAACAGATGTGTGTGTGTGTGTGTGTAGAACTTAGATTAAAAAAATCTCAGGTTTGACAGTAGGCTATTTCAACTACCAATACAGTTACTTTAGTCATGACATGTTAGTTTTCTTATGTAAAAAAATGGTTGAACTCTGAAGAACAACTAACTTGAGAACTAACTAATTTGAAAGGTTGCTGTGATAGAACTAAGGTGATAATTCATAAATGGAATGTGTTATAGAAACACGAGTCATTACTATTACTTTTCCTAAGACCTCTGGCTGGCCTGAACCATTTTTTTTCCATTCCTGTTTTGCCTTGCTGTGGTGATTTGAATAAAAATGGTCCCTATAGGCTCATATGATTGAGTGTTTGGTCTCCAGTAAGTGGAACTATTTAGGAAGGATTAGGAGGTGTAGCAGTGTTGGGGTAAGTTTATCATTGGGAGTGGGCTTTGAAGTTTCAAAAGCCCATGACTTTCTCAGTTATCTCTTTCTGTTTTGTGATTGTGGATCAAGATAGAAACTTACAGATACTGCTCTAACAAAATGCCTTCCTGCCTGCCATCATACTTCCCACCATGATAGCATGAACTCTCTGAAAATATCAGCAAGCCCCAATTCAATGCTTTGAAAAAAACATTTGAAAAAAGTTGGCTTGGTAATGGTGATTCATCAAAGCAATAAGTAAGACACTTGCGTTTAAACAGACTTCTGCATGCATCTTTTGACAAGGCAATTAATTAGTCACTTAATTATTATATAATTAGTTAGAATGACCCTGGAGAGTTGGTGTGCAATATGAATTATACACACACACACACACACACGTGTGTGTGTGAAAGAGAGATTAATCATCCTTTTATTACTCTTAAATCTATTACTTAAAATACAGTCTTACAGGTGAATAGTGTATGCTTATAAAATGTTCATTTGTAATTAATACATGCTTAAGAGGAAAACAATACTATTAACATGTTTGTTAAGATTTTGGTGGCTCATGGGTTGTATCCTGTTTACTAATTAGTATAAACAACCTTTTTTTCTGAATAGAGAGTGAAGAGGGCAAACATCGGCAAGCATATAATCATTATGAATTAGAACAGTCTAGATCATTAGAGTTTGCTGCTAATATATACGTTAAAATCTGTAAAAGACCTCATGGGCTATTAATGACTCAGAGATGAAACATATTATCACTACTGAAGCCAGTTTGCATCCTCATGCTTCATCTGGCCAATGGTGGCTGTCCTCATTATGAGTCTGCTAAGTTAAATTGATTTTGGTTTTGTAAAGTACTATGTGTGACTTCTGTTTCCTCTTCTGCTCTCCAGGCAATTTCATTGCATCTTTGTAGTAGCTTAAAACTCAACACAGGCACACAGGAGACCTGTTGACTTCTAGCAGATAGATGGGTTATTTTAGACGCACCACACAGTCGGTGATACAGTCATTTCCAAGTAGAGTCTGAGGCCAAAAAACAAACAAACAAAAAAAATCCCACATTCATTTCTTATTCTCTGAGGGGGAAATATAAGATGATAGTCGCTTGATTGTAGTCTCTATTGCCCATAGTATATGGCTATCCATCTCCCCTGCAGCCTATTCCTTTAAGAAGTAGATAAACCACCACCCCCACGAAAGGCAACGCAGGAAAACAGAAACAACATCAGCCTTTTTCTTCCAGTTCCCAGGCAAACTCTCCAGACAGTTTGTCTTATTTTGAGGCCAGTCCTCTGGTATAAAAGATGTCTTTCAAATGAGAAAACTCTCCATGCATTTAATTTGAGCAGACACGCCTTAAACAAAACACAATGAGCTTTAGAGGTACTCCTTGTCTCCCTTCCCCAAGACAATCACAGCCATGTTTTTCCCCTTTACAAAGGCAGTAGGCTTCTTGTGGTCTTTAAACAGAAGCCGAATGGTTTGAAAGCACCATCCTGTTCTCAAGATGAGACTGTAATTACAGAGAACAGCCAGTACCTGTATTTCACTGTCTAAAGCTTTATACTAACAGGTACCTGGAGCTATTTATTTGCAGCTAACTAGCTAATAATTGTAGCACATGGTCTTATCAGAGGTGACCTAGCCTCTGAGTGATGCTCAGCTGGAGTATAGTGAAGACACAGTAACCAACAAGCTGAGAATCAAACTCTTCATTTTATGCAGCCATAATCGGCTAGGTTTCCTGGCCTATTGGAGAAGCGGAGGTCATTGTTGCCAAGCCAGGGGTGCATATGACCTCATTTAACACTGAGAAAACCCAGAACACGATAGTCTCACTGTTTAGGTTGGAAAATGCAATATACATTTACGATTATTTTTTATAAAAGGTTGTATATACTGAACAGGATTGGACTTATCTTGGAGGAGCAGAGCTATCTTCATGAACATTAATCAACCTCTTGTGCTAAAAAAATAAAATCTTGTTCAAAGACCACAGAGATGGGGAAAGTTACTGGGGTCTTTTCCGAGGACCCTGTGTACTAGAATTGTACTTGTACATTCTGCTTCTTTTTTTCTCTGGCTTCTTTTCTGATCTCTAGGGCTTATTGCCACTTGATACCAACAAACATAATTTGCCACATCTATCTTGTTTGTATCTCTCTTTAATATCTACTGTCTTTTGACTTGTTTTTCTTCTGTTTTTGTGAACGTGAAGGTAAAAACATGCTTACTGACACTTTGGGTGACTCCATGTACTACACATTAAAGAAATAGATTCTTTTTGGAGATTTTTGTTTTGCTTTTATGTGTATGAGTGTTTTGCCAACAAGTACCATGTGCATTCAGTGCCCATAGTGGCCAGTGGAGGTCACTAGATCCCTTAGAACTGGAGTTACAGGTAGTTGTTAGCTGCCATGTGGAGGCTGGGAATCAAATTCAGGTCCTCTAGAAGAGTATCCAGTACTATTAACTGTTGAGCCATCTGTCCAGACCCAATAAATTGATTACTAATGTTTACTCCAATTGCATTGGGAGATTTAATTCAGAATGATAGGATGGATTCACAAATATATAGGAACAGCTAAATATTGAATCACCTAAACTTACCCATATATATCTGTATCAATACATTTCCTCTTAGACAAATTGTTCCAGATACTCATCCCTGGAAGTTTTGTTTTGTGGGGAATTATACCCCATAATAAAATCTAAAATAGACCGTCTAGAGAAGATATACAAAATCTTAAAATTCTGAAAATTATTAATTCTAATATTAATCATTACTGTGGTATCGCAGAGAAATTTAAGTACCCAAATGAATGAATAAATATGCAGAGAAGGAAAAACTTTTATAGTATGCCAACTGATCAACAAAGACGACATAATGAGATTAACATGTCATTTTAAATCATCATGATAACAATAGATTCAATTAAGAATCACCAATTAATACTATTAATAAAAAATTAGTGCGTGACAATTTGATGAACTATAAGATGATAAAAGTCACAAAATGACTCACCACAAATTTCATAGTCATTATAAAAGAAAAGTTATTTTCACAAGGACACTACCCACATAACCTGGAAACACGTTGCTCCTCATATGCTACCCTGAGAAGGACACAGTCACTTATGCCATTCCTTGCAAACTCCTAACTTCAACCTAATCCTGAGAAAATGCTAGAGAAACCCAAATGGAAAGATTTCTATGAAATGTCTAATTAGTACTTTTTAAATTCAGTGTCACAAAAGTCACCAAAGGAGGATAAAGGATAGAGCTGATTTACGGACACCAAAGAAACTTGACAACCAAGCTACATGCAAAATTAGATTTCACAGTGAGTTCTATTCTGGAAAAACTGATGGCATAAAGGATATTTGGGGTACAACGGGCATCATTTGGATAAAGGGGTCGATTTATGTTCATCTCAACGTTTGTATAGAACAATCTAAACATTTACCTACCTGAACATAGAGATACTCAAAAGCGACTGGATCTCTCCTTAGCAGGTCAATGGGATCCTTTGGGACAAAACTGATCCGGAAAAGACACCTCATTTTATGGGAGCTGGGTCTCTGTGTCACCTGGAAGAGCAAACACATCATTTAAAAATTCATAGGTGCTAACTGATAAAGGGCTGAGAGCCAAAGAATCACAATGCCCTTTCTTTCTACATTAACAAAATCTTCAATCTGGCCTTTTTGCGAGGCTGGGGTCCCCAGAAGCAGACTCTGGGGTTAGGGGTTGTACATAATGGACTTGATATGGGAATGTTCAAAGGAAAGGCTGGGAAAAGGAGAAAGGAGAGAAGATGACAAGAGCTCATATACACAGCGATATCACACCAATTCTTATCCTTCTCTGAGACTCTAACAGTTTCATTGTACTGGATGGTTCAAAAGATGTAGTTGCTTTGTTTCAGGCTATTTGGCCCATTTTATTAAGCTTTAGATATGTAGTATCACAAAAAGTTTTGATTCTTTGTTCACCTCAATCACCATAATGTTTTCCTATAAGGCCCATGTAGTAGAACTGTAAGGGAAAGATTAAGTTGTGGAACTTCCATTAGACTCAGAAACTGGTGGGCTGCCCACATCACTCTCACTTACAGCCACAAACTGAAGGCTACTTATTATATGTGCCTGTGACCATTGGATGGGTCAGGGAATTTGAGGAGTCATCAGGCATAGCCTGCTACCCATGACAGGTCAACTGCCTGCTCAGCGCACTCCAGGGGAGGTACCACTAACACGTGTTTGATGCTGATGCTGCCACTCGGAGCTCTCTAATCAGATACGGCTCCAGGTCCCATGCTGGAAAACGGCTTGCTGAGAAATTTCTGTTGGCTCCCAATTTGCACCATTCCTATTTTCCACCCCTCTCCTAGTATTGATCATGATCTCTCAGGGAACTTGCACACATTCAAGTGTCTGGCTAAGGTTCTATTTCCAGGGGCACTTGGATATACAATGAGCTTTCACTTGAGGGGTTCTGAATATAAGTGATGGTTCCCATAGGACATTGCATAAAATAAGCCATATATTTCTCAGAGTGCTTTGTTGTGGGTTATTTTGCAAGTGATTTTAAATATGGCTATGTCGATTTAAACCTGATCATAGGTCAAATTAGATACTGAAGTGGCAATCAACATGCGTTGCAACTTTCCTAATCCATCACATCCTGTTGGGATTCTGTCAAAAAAAAATAGGGCTATTTGAGGGAATTGATGTGTAGAATGCGAGGTGTTGATGTTTGTTTAAAGAATTATTTCCAGTGTTAATTATGTGTGTACATGAGCGCTGCAGGTGCCCAAAGAAGCCTGAGGTGTCAGATCTGGAGCTGATGTTCTAGGTCATTGTGAGCCACCTGATGTGGGTTCTGGGAATTGAACTCAGGTCTTCAAGAAGAACAGTACATGCTCTTAACTGCTGAGCCATCCCTCCAGCCCATCCTAGATATAAGCTTTTAATTATACACCAAATAAGAAGCACTTTAGAATGACAATACTTCCTGTCATGCCATCCCTTGGTGGTATCTTGCTGCTTCAGCTGATCATGTCCCCCCACCTCCTCTTTCTAGAGTTATCTCTTCATTGAACTTTCCAATGCAAAAGGACTTAGTGGATACTTAGACACTTGAGCAAGAAGTTCAGTTTGTTTCAAGTTGAGACAAGTGAAGGTAGTATGTTGGATGCAGCAGTAAGCAGACGGCTTGTCTCCCCAGAGAACAGATGGGGTGTCACCTTTGGAACCAGGAATTGGGACACATCAGTAGATCACATATTTATAGAGGGCGGGAATCGGGCAGTGACTGCAGGCTCCTCAAAATAGTCATGAGTATGCACCCAGAACAGAAGACTACATAGATGACTCTGACTTCATTTACATACGTTCGTGAACAGTTTTGTTTTTTAATGATCAAAACAAGTAGAGAAACCATTGCAGTAACATAAAATGTCACTCTGCCGAGCTACATTCCAGTATCTGCCTGGCCTTTGAATGACAAATCTGGAGAACTACTGAAAGTCTATGACAGATTGGCAAAATAGGAGGCTGTCTCCTTGAGGTGTCTGAGACATCCTGAAGGTAGTGCTTCCTTCAGAGAGGACCTGGGGGATAGAGAAGCTACAATGAGAGGGCTGGAGGGAGGGCCTTTGGAGGCACCACAGGCTTTGCTCCCACCGGCATTATCATTCTTGGCATTACTCCACAGACCTGGGTGAGTGTCTCCTGCTCATGAAGCAACAGCAGCTTGGTCCCAGCCCCTTCGGTCCTCTGCTCCAGCATGAGGGAGAAGTGCTCAATGCCTTTGATAGACAGCTTCTCTTGCAGGGTTAAGATGACATCCTTACAGAGCAAACAGTGACATGGAGAGATCAAAATCAACACTGTCCTTTTTAATTTTTAGAGACTATCATGACCAGAAAGTGTTACAGCTATGGAGGGTTTACATTCTGTAATGTAATACTGCCAATTGGTACTGAAATCAAGTAGCATTAAGAGTGAAAAGCACAGAATTGAGGCTCTCTTTTTCTTGGCCCTTTCTGGCTTCCAGCACCACCCAAACTTCCTGTGGCTTTCAGCACTGAGAGGTATGGTAAACAGCTGGATGAGGAGCTTGGTGATCGTATAAGGTTCTTTTTTTTTTTTAAATGTGTTTGGGTGTTTGGCCTGCATGTGTGCTGTGTGTAGCACTCATATGTTTGGTGCCCAGGGAGGCTAGAAGAAGGCCTGGAATTGGAGTTATGGGCAGTTGTGAGCTACCATGTGGGTACCAGGAATCAAGGCTGAATCCTCTAGAAGAGCAGCCAGTGCTCTTAACCACTGAGCAATCTCTGCTGTCCCTGTGTAAGGATTTAAATTAGAAAGGTTTCTTAACAGATAGAGGTCTAGTTTATATCTCCCTTTTTCTCAATGAGGAAACAATTAAACCAACACTGAAAGTGTTCTACATCGGGGACTGGGTAAGTATGGCCTGCATGTCAAATCTAGCCTGCCAACTATTTTGATAAATAAAGTTTTACTGGGACCCAGTCAACCCATCTCTTTATTGTCACGGTTGCTTTATTGTCCGTACACTTCATGAACAGAGTTGAAC